>CAHIKZ030005370.1:997500-1017500 GCA_903632075.3 Acanthosepion pharaonis
TTTGATGTCTGTTTGTATTTCTAACGTCAAGACATTCTTTTGTTTTATTTTCCTTTTTCGGAATCCATGTTTTACTGCTTGCTTTCATGACAGACACATTAATGCTTTCATTAATGACAGACTCTGAGAATAAATGTCTCGTGTTTGTTGCTTTTTTATTGAGAAACGAACTTTGTGCCATAAAAACATTAAAAATCGGGATCAAAGCGCAGAGTAACAAGTAACAAATAACTTTTGAAGGTTTAGCTCATTCAGTTGTCTCGGTAGCGCAGTAGGCAGCGCGTCAGTCTCATAATCAAGTTAAAGGAAGAGTCATCTGAAGGCCGTGAGTTCGATCCTCACCCGAGGCATTAATTTTAGTTTTTTTTTTTTTCTCTCTTTTTTTAAAAGGCATGATTCCGGTAGTAAATTTCTTCAAACAAAATGTTCCCTGCTATACTTACGGAACTTTACGCCATGTTATCTCTCTACCTTTCCCGTTTATGTTTATGGGATATACGAAGTTCTTTTGTTTAAAACAACCAAAAAAAAATATAAAACATTATAACGTTTTACAAAAAAATATCCTCAAGTTGATCATAATGATTTAAATGTTTAATTTTTTTTTCTCGTCATAAACCGGATTAAATGATAAAAAAAAGATACGTCAAAATTAATAATCAAGTTTATTCATCAATTTTTTTTTTTCAGATAAGAATTACCTTTATGTTATTCAGAAAAGTCATAAAAAGTTTTTTAAATTAAATATTGTCTCAGTTTTATTGGGTTTTGTATTTCTACAATTGAGGTAAAAGTTTGGACAATTTTGCACATTTTTTTACCAAAAAAAATCGATGATTTAGAATCTTCAGAGTCTTGTGCATTTAATTGAAAAAAACAAATTCAGGCTTTGAAAATGAATTTTTGAAGTTTTCATAAAATTAAGTTCGAGGGGTGTAACAGATATAAAAAAAATATATTTATACCATGACTTTCAAAAAGACAAACATTTCTAAAATAATTTCATTCATTTGTGAATAAATTCTGAAAGTTTCATTAAAATCCAACAAGTACTTGATTTTTGCAAGATTTTCCAAATCAATGTGTTTTTTTCAACTGAAAACAGGGAAAAACAAGTAATGTTAATATTACCTAATTTTTGACCTAAAAAAAACAAGATTTTCAACCTAAATTTAAAAAATGCTGCAAATGAAAAAAAATTTTTTTAAAATAATTAAAAAATACCTTGGTCTTCCCTCTTTAATTTTAGCATAAACATTTACACGTTACAATTTTTTTTATCAATTTGGGGACCTTTTTTCTCCAGGGTATACCACTTTTTTAGCGTTACCGAGGACAACCCTGATTTTAAGATAATCAAGTAAGACACTTCACGTCAAAATCTCAAAAAATATTCTTCTTCTTCATTTATGTGCCGTGTCCTTTCAGGACGTAGGCGATCATGGCTCTCCACCCCCTCCTGTCCCTTGTAGCTCTCAATAAGTTTGTCTTTTTGTTATTTCTCCCAGACCCTGTTCTGCGACACACTTGCTCAAGCTCGTTAAGTATGCCACGCGTTGCCCTCCCTTGTTCCTCTTTCCCTCTATCCGTCTTGTGAGTATCAGATTTTCCAAGTCCTCCTTTCTCGTTACGGTTCCCAGAAATTTCAGCTACCTCTTCCTTTTAGTATAAGTTTCCTCATTGTTTGCATCTCTCATCGTTGCTCACAGGCTGTCCATGATATCCTTAGCATCCTTCTGTTGCCTCGAGTCTCTTCTTCATCCTTGAGGAGACCGTCCAACATTCGCTACCGTAAAGGAGGACAGATATAACATAGCAGTTCAGTACACTTTTCTTTGTTACCAACGAAATCCTCTTGTCTCGTAATAATCTGCTTAGCTTTTGGAGAAAATATTACAGTGCTATTATTATTATTATTATTGGCGACAATAGTGCATCCAATAAATTGAAAGGAAGAGACGGCTGTGGAAAAAGAAAACTAAAAAACAAAGCAAAAAACAAAAAGACAAATAAAGAAGAAAAAGAACTTGATTTGGTTTGATTTGATTTGGCTTGTTTTGTTTTACGGCATATCAACATCTCAAAGGGTTATTTAATGCCGACAAGATTTTTATTGCTGGTAATATTTTTATAATTTAACATAATATTATTTTTGGTTTTAAGTCAAGTACGGCGCCTTTCTTAAGGATGTTCATCTTTACATCAAGAAAATTATTCGATCCTTTAGTTGTTTGGTTTGGTTTGTTTTACGGCATATCAACATCTCAATGGGTTATTTAAGGCTGATAAGATTTTTATTACTGGTAATATTTTTATAATTTAACATAATAATATTTTTGGTTTTAAGTCAAGTACGGCGCCTTTCTTAAAGATGTTCATCTTTATATCAAGAAACTGATTCGATCCTTTAGTTGTTTGGTTTTGTTTGGCTTGTTTTACGGCATATCAACATCTTAATGGGTTATTTAATGCCGACAAGATTTTTATTGCTGGTAATATTTTTTTCCAATAATGTATTGCTGGTAATATATTTTCCTTCAAAAATCCAATGCTGGTAATATTTTTTTCCAAAATGTTTTGCTTGTAATATTTTTTTTCAAAAATGTATTGCTGGTAATATTGTATTGCTGGTAATAATTTTTCCTTCAAAAATTTATTGCTGGTAATAATTTTTGCCAAGTTTTTTCCCGTATTAAAACCTATTTTTACACTTTCATAGTATTTTGACAACCGTTTGGGGTCTAACTATTTGCCCATAGCTGGAAACCTAACAGGTGCTACCACCCAGTGTCAAGGTGGATCTGGGAACACCAGCAATTAAAAAGTGGTTCCACGCTTCTCAAACCTCCTGATCATAGGCCTTGCTGCCTGATGTAGTTTATCGTCATACTCAGGATGGTCTGAGTGTGGAACAACAAGAAAAAGAAAAACATTATTAGGAAGCGAGAACAATCAAAGAGTACTCAAGAAATAGTAGATAACTTTTTTTAAAAATCGAAATTTGCACCAAGCAAGGCAGTAAAGCCGCTAAGACACAAGAGGTTATTGAGTGTGAAAGAATTCGAAAACAGAAACATTAGTAAGGAGCGAGGTCAACAAAATGAGTAATGAGGAATATAGTAGATTAAGATTGGCATTGCATTTAAATTTTGGAAGGTCAAAGTTGGAAAGCATGGAGCCGGAAGAGATTTCCACAAGCGAGAAGTGCAAGAAAAGGAACTGTTAGCATAGAACTTACGGTTGCATCTAGTCAACTCAGATGTAATTGTTGGCAATCTAGTCCTGCGCTTATCTATTCATAAAGTCTAGGTACCATAGCGAAGAGCGATATGTATTTGTAAATTATTAGAAAGTGTGGCACAAGGCCAAAATGGGGAATGGTGGGGGGAAAGGATGATCTTCTTCTGTCTGAACGTTAAACTTAGCAAGCCACAATCACTGACCCAAACACTCACAAGTCTTGGGGTCAGTGATTGTGGCTTGCTAAGTATAACGTTAAGAAAACATGGGAACAGTCGAATAGATTGTTCTACTGCGCTGTGATTGTTCGCAGCTGCTGTCAAACTCTCTGCCTTTGGGCAGAGAGGAACCCGGTCGAGGCTGTGCCAAAGGGCAGAGTTTCGTCCGGGGAGGTAGATAGACCCGAAACCGCTTGTGCGGGTTCTACGGGAATATTTTTGATCGAGCCTACGGGCTCGGAGAACCCACGGTAAACACGGCCTTGTGCCATATACATCCCTCGTAGGTGGTGGGGGGTGTTAAATATTATCACTGACCCAAACATACCAAAATATTCCTAACGCCAAAACAACGCATTCTTACTTGTCTCACTACGCGCGTGCGTGGAAATGTGGCGGGTGAATCTGAACAAATGTGATATCAACAATGAAGTTAATGAAGATCCATGTGGCGGGAAAATACAGAATTATATTATTTACCTAACCTCATATTTCAGTAACGTTTCTTTCCTTGTTTTTTTTTTATGATTTAAATTAGTTTTTATTCGATATTGTAGAAAAGTCATATTTATGGAACAAAATTCGAAAACATTCAATTACATTTGAAACTTTTGCGGTTACTACTTACAGCTCAAATAAAAACAACTAAAACCAAAATTGTCGCATGTAAATGGTGGCTTGTCTTTATTTGCAGAGTTAAAAGAAAATACAATACATTCTTAAAGAAAAGGAGATACTTTTTACGTATTTTTACATATAGAACTCCCCATCAGTGGCAGTACATATGTGAATACATATTTAGAATAAAATCAAAAGACGTTTTTGAAACACTAGCTGAACCAATTGAATAGAATGTATATTTTATAATATATCACTTTTTTGTTTGCGCATGCATAGATGGGTCCGTAAAACGTGCGTGTGTGCGTATGCGTGTGTGTGTATATGCGTGTGTGTGTGTGTGATTAGAAATGTTTATGTTGTAGAGTAGTTTTCACAGTGGAGGCTTGTATTTCACTAAGTCGGTCCTAAATTAGGTTCGACGTACAAAACGTTAGGAACTTGAAATAAGAGTTAATGACGCAGCAATCTAGTTGTAGTGGTTGATACTTCAATGTCCGACATCGACTGACTCACTCAACTCACTGAGCCCCCTGGCGACTGCTACTACTACTACTTATTATCTGTGGGAGAGTCTATTAACAATAGAATAAGTATGTTCCGGTATAACAGTTTAGTCGTCAGTCACCCGGGAGAAAGAACACTTAATGTTGCTACCTACCCCATGCGTGCGTTGGTGTGTTCCTTCGTTACCCACTGGGAAACACGTTTCCCACTAGAGACTTACATGTTGATGTGTAAGCGGGAAAAGTAAGAAGAGAGTGAGAAAAAATATCGTAGAGTATTTATAGTCCGGAGAGCGTCCTCTAGTAGCGGTTTCAGGTAAGCAAGTAAGTGGAGTTAACTCCCCAAGGTAAGCTTAAATATTAATGCAATACTTAAATACAGCGATCAATTTCTTACCCACACACGTACGTATGCACTTTCACTCACTTCACAACCTTTGAACTTAAAATATTTTCACAATTTTTACACACATAATTGTTGTTGTTACCTGTATACCTTTCTTGTTAATACATTATTATTTGTTTGTACATAGTTCTTGTTGTTTTTTGATATTTTATAATGACGGACACACATTCAATTCCTTCATTTTTTGTTGTGGGTATTCCAGGAGACGCGTGTTTTCCCAGCTCAAACACACGACATACACTACTGCCCGCAATACATTATTAAAACTTAGCAATTAGGAATTGTATGTGTATATGGGCGAAAGATATTATCGCCAGCGGAGACAAAGAGCGTCCTCTTTCAAGATTAAAAGAAGGAAAGAGGAAGAGGAATATTACGTTCGTCCTTTTATAGTCCTTAAATAGTGTCACGTAACAGGCGTTTCGGTGGACCAGGTAGACCATATCTCTGTTGCCTGAAGTCTGACCGTGAGAAAATTGTCCCACCTCCATTGCCATATTATAGGAGTTTATATATATATATATTAACCGCACTCATTATTTTAATGAGGTTGCTTTGAAAATGATAAGAAATATCTTAGTTTTCTCCTGGCTTCAAGACCTACAATACGCGTCCGTGATGTACTAACACCTTAACACAGCAGAAAGAAGGGCTAGAATATAAGAAAGGAATCAATTACAAAAATCAATTGTGCCTGAAAACATTTTATATACAGGAATATTAAGCTGTTCGGAAAATGATGTCCGGTTTTAGAATCAACTTTATACCTGAATTAATGTATTTGTACAATGTTTAAATCAATCAAAATAGGAATCCTGAATATCTATACATTTCTGCAATTGAGTTACAAGATTATTTATACCTTTGCGATAAAACTCTAAAGGTTTGGACACCAAGAAATATTTGAATGTGGTTTCTGCGTCTTCTTTGCAATAGAATGCCTTTTGGCTTAAAAATATTACTAAGATGCTTGAAAAGGTAGTTGTCAGTAGGTGAGAGATCAGGGGAATATGTTGGGTGTGGCAAAGTCCCGTCGGTGACATTCTGAAGTGTCATCCCGGCAACATGTGGCCGAGCATTGTCATGAAGCAGAATTGAACCTCGTCGATTAACGAGTTCTCCTCGCATTTTGTTTAATTGAATGTGCATTTCACCCAGTTGCTGACAGTAAACTTCAGTAACTCCTGGTTAGATTTTAGAAGGTTGTAATAAATAACAACTTTCCTATATTTTAAACTGAATATATTTTCTCAAAAATATAGTGTTTTAAATTAGTATTTTTTTTTTTATTTTAGTATTTTAAATTTTGAATTTAGATTTCTAATTTGATTATCTTTTCTGTCAGCAAAGCGACGATTACCAAACTAACACTGCCTAATAATCTCAGCCACAAACCTTTTTTTACTGAAATATGATAACATTCAAACATTAATTCTATTTTTTTCTCTCCTTCATTGTTTCAGGAATTTATGCCTTCGTTGTATTAAAAGACCACGCCACGCACTCTGACGACATCATCGACAAAGAACTGAAGACTTTGGTGAAATCAAAAATCTCCAGCTTTGCCCAACCAGACAATATTATGGTAAGAGGCGGATCTTGAACTTAAATTTACCTGAATTTAGCTGTTAGTCTTTCAGCTCATTTGAGCAGGATCCCCAGATTCTTCTTGAAAATAGCCAGCGTTGGTGTGCTAACAACATCCCTGGCTGAAGAGTTTCACTTGTCTATCTCCCTTAGGGCAAATAAGTTATATCTTGCCACCGTTTTAGAGTGTTGTATCATCTACTTGTATGAGCGACCACCAGTGGCGTAGCTGAGGGGGGGGGCGGAAGGAGCGGTCCGCCCCGGGCGGAACTTTTGGTCCGTGGTGAGATTTCATAAAAGAAAATTTAACGAATATTTAATATCTCAATAATATCTCAAGCGAAAATTTAGGAATATTTCCTAAGTTTTCGCTTGAGGATGAAACAGGACTTGATACTTTAATTCAATTTAATTTTAATAATTATATTGAGGTTTTCGGCTCTCGTTTTTGAAACATGAGAACTCTTATGTAGAGAAGGAATCATATTTTTTCTAAAAATAATTATAATTTAAGCTCTAGTTCTGTATGGAACACTGTTTAAAAAAATAAAAACAAAAGTACTAAGAACTACGGATTATTTACCTAACGTGTTCTTTCCTATTTTCACACACACACACACACACACACACACACACACACACACACATATATATATATATATATATATATATATATATATATATATGTATATATATAAATTTTAAGGATTTAATGTGCATTGTAATATCGTATTATTTCTGAGGAGGGGTGGCAAATTGAGAGCCGCCCCGGATGGCAAAACACTAGCTACGTCATTAGTGACCACTCATCCTCTTGTGTGAGGGAAAGAACTTGTTTACTGATAGATATCTAGTACATTCTTAAATCTACCATTCGCCCGCGCATTGATACTACTGCCATGTCTGGCCTACCGTACATCGCGAGATTCTTGACAAAATTCAAACAAGTGCCTCTAATCTAATTGATTCTTATGTGACGTTTTCAGTCACTCTCTCGCCGACCTGACGTGTCTTTTCTGCAAATATTTTCATGGGGATTGTTATTATGACCTTTCCACCTTCGTGCCTCGACTGCATGACGACAGTATGAAAGTACTACCAGATTGGCAATTAGGTCTCACACTTTTACTGTTAAACGAGCTAAATGCAAGCGTCAGTTCAACTATAAGAGATTCTTTTCTCGCACTTCTCACATGTGGAACTCCCTTCCGATTTCTTGCTTTCCTGTCAATTACAATCTTAAAGAATTGCCAATCGTTATTTTCTGCTTTCCTGAATTTTGATCTTTTGTGTCCTTTCTCCTATAGGTTTGCCTATCGCCCAGTTCACATTCCTTCTCCGTCTGTTGAACAAGTGTAGAGGCTCCTCCCTCTGTTTCCTGTTTAGAATTAAGTTTCCTGTTCCTTCGCCTAAAGTCTTCTCATTCTCTTTCACTCCCAGTAAGCCCTTGCGTCTTAGTGGCATTATCGCCATCTTCTGTGTTCCTGAAATCTGTTCTTTTATTTTTCCTTTCTCCTCACTAAAGTCTTCTCGTTCTCTTTCAGTCACAGTAACCCCTTGCGTTTTAGTGGCATTATCGTCATCTTCTGTCTTCCAGAAACCTGTTCTTTTATTGTCCTTTCTCCTCACTAAAGACTCTCCATTCTCTTTCAGTCACAGTAACCCTTTGCGTCCGAGTGGCATTATCGCCATCTTCTGTCTTCCTGAAACCTGTTCTTTTATTGTCCTTTCTCCTCACTAAAGTCTTCTCATTCTCTTTCACTCCCAGTAACCCCTTGCATCTTAGTGGCATTATCGTCATCTTCTGTCTTCCTGAAACCTGTTCTTTTATTGTCCTTTCTCCTCACTAAAGTCTTCTCATTCTCTTTCACTCCCAGTAACCCCTTGCATCTTAGTGGCATTATCGCCATCCTCTGTCTTCGTGAAATCTGTTCTTTTATTGTCCTTTCTCCGCATTAAAGTCTTCTCATTCTTTTTCCCTTCCAGTAACCCCTTGCATCTTAGTGGCATTATCACCATCTTCTGTCTTCTTGAAACCTATTCTTTTATTTTCCTTTCTTCACATTCTCTTTCAGTCACAGTAACCCCTTGCGTCCAGGTGACTTTATCGCATTGCTTGGAGGAAATGATTAATCAAAAAGAACCTTCAATTTTATAACAACCGTTCAGTATTTTGAATCCCTGCCACAAATCAGTAGACTGGCATCTTGACTCAAAGAATAGGAGATTGATTCCAACTGCAGGCAGGTTAATGAACCTATCCGGGGCTGTTTGCAATAAGTCGACATCATTTTTGTAGTGTTGTTTCGGGATAACATCTCCATGTTAGAGTACTTGTTGATTAAGAATAATGTAAAAGGTTTTGTTTTCCAATTTTTGGAGTAAGATTCGCCAGGTAGCGTTTGGAAATACCTGTTCCTTAATTGGAACAAGTATGATCTCTCTCAGTCGTTCATCTCTTATGGATATCGCAAATTTTACAAGTACACGGATATACTAATTAGGGTTAGGAAAATTGCCTTGCACCAGTTCGGGAAAAGTATGTCTATTTGCTTGCCTTGAAAATCAGTCAGTCAGTTATGTGCCATGCGTGATACACGCTTAGATGATCATATATCTTTCGATAAATGACTGACGAGGCATATTTTCCCTCAGTAGGTTGTCATTTCTTTCTGCGGTAGACCAGTTGCCATCCAAGGCTATAGAACCCAGTCTGTCCTGCTATTTACTCATAGCTTGGGGGGAGAAGAAGAAGGTTCATACCTTCCCTAAGGGTATAAGCACGTAAGTGAATGTAATAGATTCGACTGGAATTCGAACTCGGCTCTCCTATTCCTCAATCCGAGCCGCTATCCGTGCCTCCTTTGGACATACCTGTTGTTCAACTGGAACAGGTATGATGTATCTCAGTCGTTCATTTATGGATATCGCAGATTTTACAAGTACACGAATATACTGACTACTGAGGGTGAGTAAAATTGCATTGCACCAGTTCGGAAAAAGTATGTCTATTTGCTTACCTTGAAAATCAGTATTGTAGAATCCTGGCTTTTAAACAGTTTCGAACCCTGACCGCGTGAGTTTAATACGCTCATTTATCTTAACCTCGGGAATATTTCTTATTATCTATTAATAATGAATTAATGCAAATATAAATAACTAGACTGACATTGTGGAACAAACTCCCGCGTGGTTGCTTCTCTGAACGCTACACTCTCAACGAATTCGAGTCAAGAGTCAATTTTTATCATCCTGACAACTGCTCTTCTCTTCATAATTACTCAAATTAGCCTCTCAAAGATGGAGTTGTCAAAGGTGCATTTAAGGTACATAATGATTTATGAGTTTAAAAAAGGGGAACTCTACAGCTGAAGCGACCTGAAATATTCACTCAGCTTATGGAGAAGAATGTCTGATTGAAAGAACTTGCAGAAGGTGGTTTGCCAAATTTAGAAGTAGAAAGTTCAGCTTTAAAGATGAAGACCGAACGGGACATCCAGTTGAGTTTGATGATGAGCACCTTGTAGCATCGCTTGAAGAAAATCCTGCCGTATCAGTTGCAGAATTGGCAATGAAGCTTCGTTCAAACCATACAACTGTTCATCGTCATCTTCAAGAACTTGAAAAGGTTCCTAAACCTGGAAAATGGATCACTCATAAATTGTCTAAAGTCAACCACAAATCCCGAAATGACATCTGCTTTTCTCTTGAACTTTCTGCTTCATTCTCGTGAACTCATCTCACCCTTTTTCGATAGACTTGTGATTGGTGATGAAAAATGCATATTTTACCAAAATGTTAAACATCGCAGACAATGGTTTGATAATGGGAAAAAAAGGCCGAAACACAACCAAGAAGGAAACTTCACATGCAGAAGGTTCTTCTCTCAATTTGAGTTGCTACCGACTAATGCAACAATCAATGCTCAAGTCTACTGTCAGACATTAGAACATTTGAATGTGGTGTTGAAAGAAAAAAATGACCTGTTTTAGTGAATCGAAAAGGAGTGATGTTTCTTCAGAACAATGCACGGCCCCACCCTGCAAATATCACATCCCAGAAGATTGAAGAACTTGGTTGGGAAAGAATTCCTCATTTACCTTATTCTCCCGACCTTGCTCTTTCAGACTACATTTTGTTCCGTAGCTTACAGCATCATTTGGATGGATCGACTCTCAAAAGCCATGAGAAGGTCGAAACTGACATTTTAGAGTTCTTCTCTTCGAAACCGAAATAATTTTTTATTAGTGGGATTAAAAAGCTTGTAAGCAGATGGAAGGAAGTCATAGATAATCATGGAAACGACATTGATGAATGAATTTCAATATAATGCAAGATTTGATCACTCGTTCATTATTATTTAAAATCCGGTCAGAACTTATAGGATGACCTGATACATATAATTTGAGCATTTAAATGTGGCGTTAAAAGAAAAAAAAGACCTATTATAGTGAATCGAAAAGCAGTGGTACTTCATCAGAACAATGCACGAACCCACACTGTAGAAATCACATCCCATATTTACTTTATTACTAGTTCTGATTCACGGCAAATCCCTTAAGTCGATCTTCACTGAGCTTAGCTTAGGCTTGCCTAGAGTCAGAATAGATAGATAGCCAACCAGTAGAGCCTATCAGTTTTGGAGAGGACTATCCAAACATATATAATCCCTAGAAACGTACAAAAAAAACTGTACTAAAGTTCGCCCATTGCAATACTCAAGCGCTACTCAAGGTAGAGCGTTATTGACCTAGGTGTGCGCGAAAGGAACGTAAGAAGACGTGGTAGGAAGTGAAGATTTCGCTGATATTACGATTGATACTTGACTTGCACTGTTCGAGAAAGCATCTCAGCGGGATTCTGTTCCACAGGGCAGCGGTTCTTGGGAAAGAGCAGTCCTAGTGGAACTTTCTTCTTAACAATGGAATATGGGGGGAATGAAGATGATTCGACTCTGTGGACGTGGCAATGCGTGTTTTGGCTGTAAAATATTTGAACTAGTGGCACTAAAGAATGGAGACGGTTGTATATGCTGAAGACTAGCATTTATACGTTGTATTAGCCATGCTGGATAAAACCCAGAATTGGAAATAATGAAAGGAAAGGAGCGCCGAAACAAACATTATGTCCCTTGATAAAATTGCTTCCAGAGGACCAGCCGATGATGGTCGAACTCATTTTTTATGGTAGTCCTTTATAATTTTAATCTCACATATTCATTCATATATATATATATATATATATATATATATATATATATATATATATATATATATATATATTTGTTTGAATAAAAGACAGACCACGTTAAGATTCCATGTAATAAACTATTTAACCATAACCCCTTTAACAGGGTTCTGGATCATCAGACTTTACTTCCAAAAGCTGAAATGAAAAATGAAAAGAAATTCACACGTTTTTTACGGACCTCATCAAGTATACGTAAAGTTAACGAAGTGAGGAAGTGAGGTGGGAGAGAGGATATGAGTGTGTCATATGTATCATTTTAGTTTCCTATTTTAACCCCAGTGTGTCGGCTAGATGTTGCTCAAATTTAACGCGTCTCGTCTCTAGATATAGATGGCTAAGGGGTGAATGATAAGAACGACATTAAAGGAAGAAGTTACAACAACCCCAATAAATTACACGACAGCTTTCATTCAAATTCTTAGACGCTGTCAGTTGGCGTTACTTTAACGTGCATATTTGGGAGGTTAAGGTTTGATAAATATCTAAATTTTAAAACAATCTACGAAGAAATTAATTTGAAATTCGGTGGAGTTTTGGGTATTCTCTATGAAACAATCGATTGGAAAAATCCATAGACAGAACATTGAAAGAGCAATCCATTTAGTATTTTTTTTTCACTAAAGCTTTTATCTTATAGCTTGTTAGGTTGACATCTATTCGTTTGATTTTTGTTCATTAAGTAAACTCGTGATTGTTTTTATGTACCCAATTATCAACGGTTATTCCCATTTAAATAATTTTATTCTCCACACTGGGGTAGAGTCTTTCAATCTCTATCAATTAAAATACCAATCTAAACTTTCCCTTCGTGCTATTTAAAATTCACTTCCAATTGAAGAATATTAGAGGAGATATTTGGAAGAGATGTCACTAGCAAAAAATTAGGTCCTTCTTTTACAATATTTTATCTACACATGTCTTAAACCCCTATTTGTAACCACATACCTATATCTTCTTATATGCCTATGAGTTCCTATATACACCTACACACACATTCACACGAAACGACCATATGTATATTTCCATCTTTACACATATACACCTGCAGAGAAAACGCACATCTACATGTCTCCATACCTATCTCCATATATACTTATACTTACATATATACATATACACAAGGACATCTGCATATTCATATATATTCATACGCACATATATATATTTACACACCTATATGTATACACATATACACATACATACCCACACACATATATGCATGCATACATACACACATACATATACATGCACACATACATGCATATGCATACGCAATATGCAGCATATCTACATACCCACACATGCGTTAACTTGCACTTACATATATCTACACACGTATTTGCCCCTATCCTCATGTCCACCCGTGCATCCACTTATGCCTGCGTTCGAAGACTATCTCAGTATTTAATTACATTATCTATATCTTTACACATATAATATTAGCCGATCTTTCATATTTATGGTAAAACATATAAGTACCTATCTAATTGTACATCTCCACACTCAAAAAAAAAACAAAAAAAAACTGGTATGCTTCTTTTTCCGTATAAAAACATATACATGTACATATCAACAGGTGTCTCAGTGTACAAATACATTATCATAGTTGTATACATATAGTCATGTGTTAGCGTTCATGTGTGCATAGTAATATTTCTAAAAACAAAGGGAATATAAAACATTCAAAATTGCTGTTCCTATATGATTATTTCTCAATGTACTTGCTTAGGTTTAGGTTGTTTTTGTGCCGGCATTTAAAAACTAGTTCATTGTGTCTATTTAGTAGTATGTCTGGATCTTTATGTTTGATTATGAAGATTTTCTCCTTCAAACATAAGTTGCATCTGTCTCTGAAGTTTTTGGGAGTTCTGGCTCTTGATATTTTTCTCCACTTTATTTGTGGTGTTAGGCCACTCTCCAACAAAAACCAATAATGATTTGATTGTGCTGTTTGGTTTTTTTTTACATTTATTTTTGAAGGATTGGCGATGGTTGTATAGTCGGTGTTTCCAATATCCCGCTGATATTCCTATGTATATCTTTTTCTCTTCAACCTTTTCTTTGGGGAAAATTGTTGCTTCATATATTGTGTTCTCTGCCATGCATATTCCTTCAACTGGGCACTCTGATCCTGTCCTGCAGTTGCATGTTGATTTTTCCATTCGTGTTGTATCCTGATTTTGTCTTAGATTATCCTGAAGGTCTCTTAAAATTTTACTGTTGTGTGAGCTAATAATTCTTTCCATATTGTTCATGCAAGAATAGCTAATCTTTAGATTCATCTTGTTGAATATTTTTTTCAGAGATGCATTTTTGCTAAATTGTTTTTCTATCAGTTTTATGAAGTATTTACCTATATTAATATTGGAGAGGTTACAAAAAGGTGGGTTGAACCATATAATTTTCCTTTTCCTATTTTTGGGTTTAGTGGATTTTTTTATTTACTGACTTATCTATGTAATTTAGTGTTTGCTTAAAATTGCTTTTTAACAGGGCTTTATTGTATTCCCATTTATTCTGGTTAAAAATGGTTTTACTGGAGGAGAGTGTATCTATTCTTGCATTTACTGTACTTGGAATTTGTTTAATTATTGATTTCGGGTGATTGGAGTGGATATTTATATATATGGGTGATTGGTTTTCCTTTTGGAAGGGTTTATAAGTATTATTGTTCAGATTAAATGTAACGTCTAGGAAGTTTACTATTTTTAAGTTGGAAGAAATCTCGATTCTAAATCTTAGAAATTTGAAGGCCCTAATTATTTTCTTTTGTAGCTGAGATGTTAACGGACCATTAGTATTAGGTACAGCAACTAACCCGTCATCTCTGTATAGTCCTATATTTTGAAGGTCAAGGAATCTACTTAGGATATCTAAAATGTATATACCTATTAGGTCTGCTATTTGAGCTGAATCAAAAGATCCCATTGGGACATCAAAATTGTCTCTATCTTTTTTAATCCAAGTAGTGTTGTTCAGTTTTAGTATGGACTGTCTAGATTCCATTATGATTTTTATTTCTTCGTCAGTAATGTCAGTGTGGATTCTGGCAAAACTTAAGCTATTTTCTAATAATTCTTTAGAGATTGAGGGGTAGAAATCAATGATATCAAGTTGTATAAAAGTAGTATTATTTTTATTCTTTATTTTTTGGAACCAGTTAATGGTGTTCGATGAATCTTTCCAAAGGTTTAAAGGGTATTTTTTAATTATAGATGTGTTTATTCTTTTTGGGATGTTTTTAGAAATTATTCCTAACTCTGATTTGGAGGGATTTATTAGTCTGGACTGTAGATTATTTTGAAAGTTAGGTTTATGGTCTTTAAAAAGTAGGTAGGCGTCTTTTAGATGAGTTGTATCAGGAATATTATATTTTAATGCTAATTTCGCAGTTTCTTTGTGTATGGAGGATAAGTGTTTAGCATTGTTGTCTTTCTTATAAGAACCAGAGACTTTATTTTGAATCAGATGGTTGTATTCCGAGGGATTCATTTTGTAAATATTTTTAGATTTGTCAGCTCTGATCCATAGTTATTTTTTTTAATTTTTTATATTTGTGATGTCTTTTTTGAGTTTGGATTGGAATGGGTTGTATTTTTTCTGGAAGAATATTTTCTTAATTAACTCAATTAAATCTTGTTCAAAAGGTTCTAATAATTTATTGTTTGGTGGAGTGTTTTCAGATTTAAAGTAAAAGGCTTCATCTAGTTTAGTGGGTTTGTCATGGGGATTAAGATGGAAGTGAATTTTCCACCTCATTCTTTTTATGACGTCAATGATTTTTTCCGTCAAAGACATGGTGAAGGATTCAATCGTAGGGTGAGTAATGTTCTTGAGTGAGTATTCCGGTGTAAATTTATCCATTTTAGTTTGGCAGTTTGGATCCCTATGGTAATCTGATAGGAGGTAATCCAACCGAGAGCTCAACTTAATTTATAAGGAGCTGATGATCCAGAACCCTGTTAAAGGGGTTATGGTGAAAGAGCTTATTACATGGAATCTTAACGTGATCTGTCTTTTATTCAAACATATCTGCTCTGAATTTTACATTGAGCTCTCTGGATATCATCCTCCTCAGGTCTACCTATACGGATTACCTAAATTTGCATATATATATATATATATATATATATTTTTTTTTTTCAGGTTCTTCCAGGTTTGCCCCGCACTCGATCCGGAAAGATCATGAGGCGAATCCTGCGTAAAGTCGTGTGCGGAGAATCAGATTTCGGGGACGTTTCAACTTTAGTGGATCCATCTATTGTCGAACTCATCCTCAAGAGGCAGTCTGAATCCGCGCATCGTTCTCTCTGATTTCTTGCTACTGTCATTAACCACCCCCCGACACACACCGTTCCCAAAAACCCCGAGATTTGGGAATTAGACCGACTAAGTTCACCCCAACCCGACACCACCACCACCAACAACAGCCCCATCCATTATTATCTGTCTCCTCCTCTGAATCCATACAAATACTCCGATTTCCTGACTACTAACCTATCAAGAATTGAAACGTTTTAATCTGACCAGTGCCCAAGTTAATTGGCGGAATTCTCTCTTCTGCATTGGTCACTAGAGTACTTCTTCGATTATCCGGACTTCGATTATCCGGACGTCAGATGAGTAGAAAAAAAAAATGAAATCATCCGAACATTTTTCAATTATCTGAACAAAGCCCATTCTAATATTTCATCTCGAGTAATTCTTGTTAACTTCCTCGTTGGCTTCAACAAGAACAATCTACGCCGATGGACGAAATAAAGGTTTCGAATCGAACCCTTTACTTCGTACACCGGGGTAGATTCTTCTAGTTCCACGTGCCATGCCTTTTTCTGGATGTCTTAGTTTCAGTTATTTCCCTTACTTGAACGCATTAATGATGGCACAATGAAAAGACGTGTTTCGCCATCACCCCACCCCCTCCAGAACCAGGGACATTTAGTCCTCGGGCAAACCAACTTTTAATCTCAACCGAACTACGTGACCCATCACACACACAAACATACATATTTAATCACATCAATATATTTTTCTCTTTTTCTGAGCTATGTTATAATAATAATAATAATAATAATAATAATAAAACATGCATGCGTTGGATTATTGCGAAAATATTGAAGCAATCATTCCCTCGACTTTCCATCGGTGAGGTGTAAGTTCCACTCCAGCAGCTTCTTCCCGCGAACCGCTGCTCTGTGGAAACGACTCCCAAGAGGATGTTTCCCTAATCACTACACTCTTAACCTGTTCGAGTCTAGGGTGGTATGCGTTGGAATTTCGGACTTAACCATTTACTTAGTCCACGTACCATCCCTTTTCTGGAATGGTATGCGAAATAAGTTTCAGTTTCAGTTATTTCTTTTTAGTAACTCAACTCAAGTTTTTTTTATCCCCCCCCCCGGCTGTGGTCAGATGATTGCTGTTCGAAATTCCAATGTATATCACCTGAAGAAGGCCCAAGTGTACAACGGCCGAAACGACAGTGAATAAAAAAAAGTACTACTTTATAGTGATTTTCCAAGCGTAGCTTAGACGTAGAACAAGGCCGAAAGTAGGGGGCACTCAGTGAGGATCGAACTCACTACTCAGTCGTAATTGTTCTAGCGAGGCAAGCTTGCTAACCATTACACTATCTCGAGGTGTCCTAAGAACTACTTTATACATTTGCAACAAAAAAGAATAAACGTTACAGAAAAGATGAATTCTGAATTCTCTTATCTTCTAAGGATTTTTAATGGTAAATTAAAAAATTAACATCAACACATTACATTTTGTTTAGGAATTCATGGAAATTAATAACTTTGATTTTAGATCGAGTGGCAGGGAAAAAAAACGCTAGGCCAGCCCAAAACAGATAAAAATTGAGGCATTATTTTTTAATCAAAAACAAACTGGACAAAACCTGTTGGGTACTTCAACGTAGTATAATGGTTAACCACGCTCGTCTCACTAGACCAATTACGACTGAATTACTAACTGCCTTCGTACTTTCGACCTTGGGCCACGTCTAAGCTAGGCTTAGAAAGCGAACAATTTGACGTGGTGTAATGGTAACAGGCTCGTCTCGCTAGATCAATTACAATTGACTTACTAACTGCCTTCGTACTTTCGACCTTGGGCCACGTCTAAGCTACGCTTAGATAAACCTCCAAAGAGTTCGAAAAATTTTTTGATGATATAAATGTTAAATTTCTTTCAGAAAATTGATTTTTTCTTCATTTTTTTTTCGATCATTTACGAATTCAGTTAACCGAAATTTTGAATTATTCAAACATATTCTTCAACCCCTGCCTCAAGGTGTTCGGATAATCGAAGAAACGCTGTATTCCAAGATCTGAAAGCCATCAAGAGCAGCTTTTGTATTATTCCAGATGCTTCTTTTACGCAGAGAGGATCCTTCGGTTAGACTTTTGTGTTCCGACTATAATATGCACCTCTTACTCCCCACCTCTTACAACAACCTCATTCATTAACCCTCTACCTGGAGTGTATCTCGGGCCTTGTATTGTGTGAAGCATAGTATACATATAAAAAGTAGAATGAGTAATGGAAAGGAATCTTTTGTGTGATAATGGCGCTTTGTATCGTTTTTTTTTTTTTTTTTTTACTTCGTCTCCTCGATAAACTATATCTAAAAAAAAAGGAAAATACTAAGCCTTTTTTTCAAGGCACTCAACATATACTTGAGGAAGACCGAAAAACCGTTCGGCCAAAATTAGAAAAAAAAATAAACAAATTATTGAGAGATGAAGATATTAGTCCAGATAATGCGTAGAACAATAAAGGGAAAACATGAGAATTCAAGTATTTTCTGCTACAGTGTAACCCAGATATAAGAGACCCGGATATAAGAGAAAACCCGGATATAAGAGAGATTTTCTCTGGTCCCAAAGTGTTCCCATACTTACCTAAACAAAATAGACCAAACCCAGATATAAGAGAAACCCGGATATAAGAGACTTCTTCTCTGGTCCTGACAACTCTCTTATATCCGGGTTACACTGATTTTATTTTTTTAAGCCACAAAAAAAAAGATTTTTTTTCTTCATATCAAATGAAGGTTGCTAGTTTTGTTGTTTTTATTTTTATTTTATTTGTTTTGAAAACTAATATTTGATAAATAAAATATAAATTTTATTTAAATTAACCAAAGTTTACGAGTATTTATTCCAAACATATATTGTTTATAAGTCGGTTAGGCAAGTCGCTGTTCATACCGTATTTCGCTACTAATAAGATTGTTTTGTAATGTACAAAAAGACTCGAATTTACAAACTTGGCTTCACAGTAACACACAAAGCGGATCCAAAACAAAACTCGTAAAATTTCACACCTTAATGCGAAATGTTTTTCGACCAATAGAAAACTAGAAAACATTTAAAAACCAAATTCAAATAATCTTTAATTCTCAGAAACAAACTCTTTTACGGTCCTTTTCGCGAGCCATTGCAAAAATGTGTTCATTGTCCAATGGAAAGGCTCGTATCATATCCGGAAGTGACCTTTTCAAGCTTCACAAACAAAACAAAAGACGAGAGAGAAGATACGTGGGTATTGACACTCCCTTGACAAACTTCAAAGTCCGTTATTATTGTCTCTACCTTTCTCCTTCACCTCTTTGACACTTGATAAACGAAAGGAACATTAAGACTGAGCGATTACTTCAAAGACATTCCTACCCTACGATAACGCTCACACATACATACATCCACACATATGTTCCCGCCTACGTACACATAAATTCATTCTTGCAAGGAGTACTACGAACACTTCGACGACCTTGTATCAACCAGAATACATTAATTTTATGTGTAAAAAACGGCGAAAATTTCTGAGACGGCAAAAATACTTACGGCGAATGGAACATTCTTTGGGTCCTGTCACTGGATCTAACCAACGCCTTTATCCACTGTGCCATGTGTCCTTCAATACCCGGTTAAGGCAGTGGAGAACTTGCAAAAGGGGAATTAGCAGGGGATAACTGATAACTGACATCCATCAAACATGGCACGTGGAACTAGAACAGTCTACCCCAGTGAGCGAAATAAAGGGTTCAGTTCGAAATTCCAACCACCTGAAGAAGGCCGGGGCGTACAACGGCCGAAACGTTGTGATAAATATGGCGAAAAAGATGAGGACAATAGTCCGAATAATGTAAATAATGTACATAATATC
>CAHIKZ030005370.1:1022500-1090000 GCA_903632075.3 Acanthosepion pharaonis
CAGAAGGTGCCCCAGACCATATATGGCAGCAATACTCCATGCAAGGGCGAATGGTTGATTTGTATATTTGATGTATCGATTACGGAGAGAAAAATTTCCTGGCGCGGCACAGAGAGCCAACTTTCCTCGCGGTGGAAGAAGCAATATATACTAAGTCCGATAATTATTTTAATATATTTTCTGTTTATACGTTATTTTTATAGACAAAAATATTTAAGTAAATGCTGTTTATTATAAACAGTATTAACAACATTTACCGGCTCGGATATCCGAGAAAATTTCATAGAAACACAGAACCGTCATTTGATCTGACGTGCTATACTATTTAGCTACATAGGAAGCGTCTGGTAACAAGGTCAAATTACTGTTTTTAAACAGACTTCCCATAATTTTTCTCGAATACTTATATCTGCTCGAAGCGTATCTTAAGCCCAACAATTTTTAATATATTTTCTGTTTATACGTTATTTTTATAGATAAAACTATTTAAGTAAATGCTCTCTTCATAATAAACAGTATTAACTACATTTACCGCCCCTGAATGTTCATCGAAAATATGTCATTCGACAGGAATCGAACAAAACGGAACTGTCATATGGCCTGATGTGCTATACCATTTAGCTACAGAGGAAGCGTCTGGTTAGCAAAATCAAATTATTGTTTTTAAACAAATTCAGACCGGTAAATGTAATTGATACTGTTTATTATAAATATAGCATTTACTTAAATATTCGTATCCATAAAAATAACACATAGACATATATATGTCATCCACAGACCGTGACGTCACCCCGGCCTGTCTGACCCTTTGCCGTCCTGTCCTGTGACGACCAATGTGACTTGGTATTGGTCGCGGCACCAAATGTGACGTTCTAACCCTTGGCTGATTCGGATGGGAATCTGGTTAGATTCGGTATCAACTTTGTCGTTTCCAGCTCGCCTCCAACGTCTGGTTACCGAAGTAACTGTTTTGATTTCTAGTCTAACCTACCCACGTTGTGATTTGATCTTAGGTAGACGAAGAAAATAAAGTAACAACTCGAAAAGTTCAAATGTGTTAAAAAAAAAGAATAAAAAATATTTTTTATATCTGGTTGCTGAATACAGGACTGCATCTTTCTCCCAAACCGCTAATATGGATTCGTGACACTTTGTGTTTGTTAGGCGAGTCTTAACATCTTAAGTTGTATTTTTTAAGAAACTGTTTTTTTTTTCTGTATCTTCAGGCGATATTCGTAAAACTTGTTTTGGCGGTGTGAGTCTAAGTCGTTCTTCAAAAATAAATTGTTTTTGGTTAGAAGTTGAAGTCGGGATGCGTGGATCTTCAGTCAGCTTCCTGCGAGGCTGGTCTCAGAGCTCACAGCTCACTCTGTCTGCGTCTCTTCAACTGCAACTAACTTCTCTCTCTCTGCAACTCCAACTACTTTCTAACTCGCTGCGACTCTGCTTATATGGACACCGACCAAAACCGGGTCTGGGGTTGTCGTGGTTTGGGGTTCCTCGATAATTCTCAATCCACAACAAGGATTTTCTTTGTTTTCGGACAGGAAAATTTATCACTTTCCATTTTTGGAAGTCCCCTACTTTTTGCTTTAGAGGGGTTCTTAAAGGATGGGTCCTCCCAAATTCCTCCTTTCTCATATTGGTATCTCACACCAATCCCCTCAGAGGCGTCAACAAGCCTCCCTTCTCTCTCACATGTTAACCTTCGCCTACTGCTCACGCCACCATTCAGCCAATGAACGCTCAGCAGCGTGGGTGTTTGCAATTATCGCTCAAAGGAAAGAAAAAAAAATTATCTTCCTTTTTTTTTTCTTTCTTTCTCTTCCCCGAGCAGACCTCCCACGACACGTAGTGTGGTCCCTAATCTCTATCTTAACCGAAAGTCACCTGGACTTTATCAATCGAGATTTCCGTCAGCGTCAAGTGGGTGGTTAACTGGACGTATTCGCATTCTGTATCCAATTATCCATTCCGATAACAAACTTTTATCATGTCTAGGTTTGGACAATAAAACAGGTGGTCTCTTTCCAAAACAATGACATCTCCGAAAGATAGTTAATGGTTTATTCTCTCTCTCTCTCTCTCTTGGGTGGCCTGATTAATATTATCTCCCAGCTTCTGTTTCGTAAGGGCCACTTGACCAATTTGAAACTCCCACCACCGCCATGGGCAGACGGCTTATCCTCTATTCGCCGCCTCGTAACATAAATTAATTCGACCGATCAGAGATCCTACGAATCTCCTTTATTCGGCAAAAGAATTTTTTTTTCTTTTCGCAAAGGAAAATAAAACCTTTACCACTTTTCTTTGTTAAAAAAAATAACATCGCTCAGTATGTCTTTTCGTGATAGCTTAATTATTTCAGCTTCTTCTCGCTTTTCATTTTCACGCGACCGCTAAATAGTGTCACAGACTGTATCTCTGTATCACAGCTCATCAGTGTGGCTAGACATTCGATTGCCTCAAGCCAGGATCGAAACCCTACGGATTTGGCATCAGTTGGAGATTTTTCCCCCTAGTACACTTGGGGCTACAAGGAATAAAAGTAAAAGAGAAGACTGAGAATAGGGAGGATTGAGAAAAGAACAAAAAATGAACGGGGTTTAAGACAGAAGCTGGCAGTTGACATTATATTTAAATTTTAGAAGATTGTTGTTATCAGGGAAGCTAGGAAAAGGAAAAGTGTTCCACTGGTGGGAAGTGCGAGCAAAGAAAATGTTGGAGTAAAAGTGATGGCTGCATTTAGCTATTTCAACAGAGAAAAGGTGAGACCTAGATGCCAATCTAGTATCACGCGTAAATTCATGTATTCGGGGCACCAAGGAAAAAAGCTCGTCAGATGGAAATATTAGTAGAAAAGACAGAAAGAAGGCACGTCACGTCAGTGAGAAAGTGACTGAACCTGAGATGATTGGTCAGGATCGATTATATTATGGGTCCTTCTTTGAAATTTTCGAGAACCTCAAGCTGGAATACCAGACTATATACGACAGAAGTACACATTCCAAAAGCTAGGCAGAGTATTACAAGACAGGAGGATTTCTTTGGTAACAAAGAGTACTAAGCTACTACGTGATATCTGTCCTCCTTTATGGTAGCAAATGTTGGACGGTCTCCTCAAAGATGAAGAAGACACTCGAGGCGGCAGAGACGTGGTTCTACAGAAGGATGCTAAGGATATCATGGACCGAGCGTGTGAGCAATGATAAGGCTTTGGAGAGGGTGAAAAACAATGAGGAAGCGTGTCCTTAACATCAGGAAGAGGCATCTGAAATTTCTGGAATACATAATGAGAAAGAAGGGCTTGGAGAATCTGATACTCACAGGTCGAATAGGGGGAAAGTGAGACAAGGGAAAGCAACGCATGACATACCTGGCAGGTGTAAGAAAGTGAATGACAGAACGAGGTCTGGGGGAGGTGGCAGAGGGACGAAACTTATTGAGAGCTACAATGGATAGGAGGAAGTGGAGAGCCATGATCGCCTTGAAGGGACAAGGCGCATAAAAAGAAAGATTCACTTCATGGATGAATGGTAGATTTATAAATTTGGAAGAAAGATTCTGATGAGAAAAAATTTCTGGTATGACACAGTGAACTTAAAGTATATTCAGCAACTGATTCGATATAATCACTTCACTTCCTGTTAGTGGGAAATTTGAGGCCAAGAAGGGGTAGTGTGTTGCTTGCTTGCAGTCGAGCATCAGACAGAAAAGTTTCTATGTCATGGTTAAATGAAAGTAGTTTTCTTTTGGAGGCCTTAAAATTGACAAGCCATTTCTTGCCACAGTTAAGCACTGATTGGAGGTCCTTTTCAAGTTGCAGTTTTACTTTGTCAGATTTGCTAACGAGGCGGGAGTAAATGGAAGAGTCATCTGCATAAATATCTAGATTACATTTCTCTTGTTTTTTATTAAAGATAAATTTCTATAGCAAAATACAATAAAATCATCTTATCTTGTTCTGTCAAACCTCACAGAATATATATATATATATATATATATATATATATATATAGTAAAACAGCCTGTGGATGACAATATATGCTCTTGAAAAATTATTTTGCTTGAGCTCTATGGGGAGAAAGTGTGTTTGTAAACAGTAACTATTACTGCTACTGATGCAATACTCTTCGATAAAATGAATAGAGTTCTCTTAGTCACTGGCATGTTTATCTAAAAGTAAATACTATGAAACTCACCTTCATCCTTGCCATGCTCCAACAGCTTGGGGGTAGATTCTCTGACTGACGCCAATTCAGCCTGGTTTCGATCCTAGCTAGAGGCAACCAACCGACCAACCACACTGATGAGCTGTGATACAGTGAAACAGTCTTTCTGTGGATGACTATATAAATATATACTCAAATGTAAGTGTTTGAATACATATATATATATATATATCCTTTGCTATAAAACATCATAAGAAAGGACCTGGAAGCAAACCCATTCAACACAACTTTCATTTCATGATTTGATAGGAATTATTAGATTAAACCAAATATTCATTCTGTCACACCGTAGCCCTGGAGCTTGCTTAGGACATCATGCCAAACTTCACTGTTCTTTTCGAGAACTTGATATATGAATTCAGTGATTCCTTATGCCTTATCTAGAAATATTCTCATGGCAATTGTTCTTTTGAACTTTCATCTTTGCCACTTCAACTTCAAAGGTTAAGTGCAATACTAGATTAGCAGCAAAGTTTCATAATTTTACTGTTGTTGCTACTAGCTATAACCGTAAGTTTTATGCTAATAGTCTGTTCTCCCTTGTGGACACTCTTTTCAAATATTCAAATGCAAGATCAATTGCCATTTTTGTCTCCATCATATATATATAGATGTATGTATATATACATGCATATGTATATATATATATATATATATATACACATGCATATATATATATATATATATATATACATGTATATGTATATATATATATATATATATATATATGTATATATATATGTATATATATATATATATATATATATACATGCATATATATATATATATATATGTATATATATATGTATATATATATATATGCATATATATATTTGTATATATACATATATATATATATTTATACATATATACATATGCATATATACATACATGCATATATATACATACATTATACATATATACATATGTGTATATACATACATATATACATGTATATGTGTATATACATCCAGTATAAACATACATATGTGTATATACAGTTCTTATACATATGTATATATACATACATACATATATATACATACATATATCAGTATATACATACATAATACACGTGTATATACATATATACATACATATGATGTGTGTATATATACATACATACATACATACACGTGTATATACATACATACATACATACACGTGTATATACATACATACATATATATATATATACACACGTGTATATACATACATACATATACACACGTGTATATACATACATACATATATATATACACACGTGTATATATATATATATATACACACACACACACACATATATATATATATATATATATTCAAGCATGTTAGATTAAATAATTTAGATGTATTATGTTTATTTTAGTTTTAATTCTTTTAAGTCCACAAATTATTTTCTTGGTGGCCAGAGAAAATTGATTAAGAAAATTATGGAAGCCCTTCGTATAAGAGAATTGTGGACAAAAATAATTTAAGCCAACTACAAGTAGAACAACAAAGTTCTTAAATGTTTATAGCAATAAAGTGCTATATAAAAATACTTAATTAAAATACTACAATTAAAATTATTTTTTTAAATTGCATAAGTTATTTCCCTTGCATAGAGGTAAAAAATATTTTGAAGTTACACTGTTAACGCATAACTCATCCATAGACATGCAAACCCCGGTGATGGTCTCGGATGAAATTGAAAGTACTTGGGAAAATAAAAATTATTTGAAGGAAAATTTTGGAAGTTTTTGTAATCTCAACAGACACCTAGAAATTAATTTGTGGACTTGAAAGGATTAAAACTAAAATAAATAGACATAATACACCTGAATTATATAAACAAACATATTTCAATGCAAATATGCTATATATATATATATATATATGTATATATATAAATAAAAAGAAAGAACAGTAAGATATATAATCCTGTGTTCTTATAGATATTTTTATTTTTACAAAATAGTGCTCAATGTAAATTTACAGCGTATTAACATTATAAATTGATTTAAAATATGTTTTTTTTCGTTACACAGTTCTAACCATGTTTCAAAAATGTAAGCTAAAAGCTCCGAATTTAATTTAGTAATTAAATTAAAGCAAAAAAAAATTCACTTGAGGATGAAATGGAACTAATGTCTTTAATTTAATTACAAAATTAAATTCGGAGCTTTTAGCTTCCATTTTTGAAACATGGCTAGAACAGTGTAACGAAAAAAAAAAAACATATTTTAAATCAATTAATTTATAATATATATATGTATGTATATATAATTTTGTATAATTTATATATAAACAAACAGTATTTAGAAAAATAGGGTGGTAAATTGGAAAAAAGTTTTTCCAACTTGCCATTCTATATATATATATATATATATATATATATATATATACACACACACACACACACATAAATATAAAAGGCTCCATGAATAATATTCCATGGTTATAAATTCTTTACCTTAATATAGAATTTATTACCTTGGCACACCTATTAGGCCCAATTCCTTAATTGGCAAACTATACACATACATATATGTGTGCATGTGTGTGTGAATGTTTTTTTTTAAAAGAATCACATAGAGGTAAAAAAATATTTTTAATTTACAGTGTTAATGCATAATACATCCATAGATATACAACCCCTGGAGATGGTTTCAGATGAGACTGAAAGTACTTGGGGAAAATAAAAATTATTTGAAAGAAAATGTTGGAAGTTTTCTTAATCAATTTTCTACATGACAATAGAAGAGACATCTTTGTGTCCTGTGAGTAGGCATATTTTTCTTCAGCGGGTTTTCTCAATGAAGGCCAATTGATATTAATTTCACTGTTTAAAAACATGAAATAAAAAAAAAAAAAAAAACAGGTATGTCAAATAAAAAACATGTACCCTGCCCACTACATCTCTATCTATAAAAGGCAGGATGTGTGTGTGTGTGTGTAACGAATGCACGGTCACAATTTTTGACAGATTTGTACCAAAATTTGCATGCACATGCTCCAAGTTAGCAGGAAGGCCAAGACTGACTTTACATTTCCCAACTCACATTGATAGTGGAAATAATTGATTTTTTAATGCTTCTACAGCAGTTTTCATGTAGTTTGTGACCATTTTGTACTGGCCAGAGTGAGAGCCGATAGCTGGCTGCCACAAATAGGCAGGAAGATTCTCTTGGCCAGTGTGGGAGCCAACAGCTGACTGACATGAATGTTAACTAGCATGCAAAAAAAAAAAAAAAAAAAAAAAAAATCGATAGCTGCATGTCACAAGTGGGAAAAATTTAAATCTGCATGGCACTTTACTCCAATTGGCTCATTCGCTTGCTTAAACTCAACGTTGATTCTGATTACGCAGAACTGGGTTGGGTGTGAAAAAGTATTTGTTGTTAACATTCTTTTTTTTCATTGGGTTTTTCCAGTTGCAAGTCCTTTTTTTTTAAAGTTGATCGTTTTGTGTTCATTTTGTTTAGTTATTTTTTCATAACAGATTTAATGTTTAGTATAGAGCTTAGAAAAAATTCGCAGTGTGAGATAGACAAGAAGTAAGGCATGTAGCAACATCAGCACGGCAAAGGGCACTGCTTTAAAGGCAAGGAAGGGAAAAAAATATTTTAAGTCAAGTGATAGCGATTGCTGTATGAGTCAGACGATTTTTTGAATCAAGCATGGGCAACGAGGTCATGCTGCTAGTATATATATATATATATATATATATATATATATATATATGTATGTAATAATGTGGTGTGTGTGTATATAATGGATAACAGCTTGGAATGAGGTAATCAGAGATATGGTTCAAATTCCACTCAAATTCATTTACACACAAATACCTGTGAGAAAGGTATGAATCCATCTTTTCTACCCCCCAGCTATGGGTAAATAGTAAGACCAGCTGAGCTCTATACCCTTTCTTCTCTTTATTTGATCCTTCCAAAAAGTGTGCAACTATAATCAAATCAAATGTGCAGGTAGTCTAGCTATTTCATTAGAGGAACTGAACTGCTGGATCCTCATGCATCAAAAGCAACACAAAGAGCCCAGAATAGATATAATTATGATAAACAATGAAATAACCAAAGACAGGATGCAATATTTCAATATTTTATTTTTGAGGATTTATATATATATATATATATATATATATATATATATATATATATATATATATATATATATATATATATTTTTTATACAGCTGTTTTTTTTTTTTGAATACAATTCAGAGAATGGATACCATCCAAAACGTTTCACCTCTAAAACAAAAAAAAACAAAATGTTTCCAGGATTTTCATATACCACCAGTAAACTGTTTAAAAAATAAAAACTATTCATTATATATATATATATATATATATATATATATATATATATATATATATATATATATATAAACAAACAAACCTGTTTTTATTTGTTATTTTGTATCAACTGACAATACAATTCTGTAACATGTTTTCAAAAAAATTAATAATAATGATGATGATTATGGCCATTAATTAATACCTATCAGGTACAAATCTTTGATGGACCAGGAGAAAAACAAAATGTCCACTTCATGAAGATTTATTTTTTGTTGGAGTTCAATCTTAAAGAGTTCATATCTGATCTTTAAATATCAGAACAAGCGAACTGTTTTCTTAATTATGCAAATTCAGATAGACCACTATCAATGTGAAACATCTCAACCGTAAACTGTAATGACAGTCCACAAGGTTTAGATAATGGTTCAAGTCGTCTCAAAACACCCTGTAAGCTTAATAGAAGACCTTATAATTGTGATCAGCCACTAATAACTTAACCCTTTAAGTCCTGCATTCTTGAATTTTAATCCTTCTGTCTGAGCTCCTCAGTCAAAATTTGCAAATAATTGGTATGTAATGTTTCACAGTAGATATAAAAATAGTTACAAGTGTTTACCCACCGTTCAACTGGTGGCTGGGCATTACGTCATTTTTCTATGTCTCAAGTGATCTCCAGACCAGATCTTTGAGCTTAGGCGCTGATGTATTAAATATACTCAATACCGGCTCGATCTTCACAAAAACCGTAAACGGCTTGACATATGTTGTAAGCGGCTTTGAAATGACGTCAAGAACACAGCAGATATACGATTCATATTTAAGATGACTTTGAAGATTGCTTGAAATTAAACATGGTCGGAATATCATTTGAAGCCCGAAATTGGCAGTCATCATGACGTACGGAAGATCTATCAGTGGAAAATATTATTTACAAATCTATTTAAAAAAAGTTTTTAATGGGCAGGTGGCTAGGCATTAGGTCATTTTTCATTACTACTGATATGGCCGTCAGAAACGAAATGTGTACATCACCGTCAATACTGTTTACCGACCATTCAGTTCAATGTCTCAAGTGATCTCATGACCAGATCTTTTGAGCTTAGGCGCTGATGTATTAAATATGCTCAATTATTAATAAAGACATTGGCTTGATCTTTACAAAAACCGTAAACAGCTTGACATATGTTGTAAGTGGCTTTGAAATGACGTCAACAATAAAGCAGATATAGGATTCATATTTAAGCATTTGAGGCCTGCGTTTCTGAATAATTTTAACCTTTCTGCCTAAATTCAGTCAAAATTCGCAAATAATTGGTATGTAATGTTTCATGGTAGATATAAAAATAGTTACAAGTGTCTACCCACCATTCAACTGGTGGCTGGGCATTAAGTCATTTTTCGCTACTACTGTTTGTTCAACTGGTGGCTGGGCATAATGTAATTTTTTTTCTACCACCAGTAAAGCGGTAGTCAGGGGTCAAAGGGTTAATGTTACCACTTCCTCAACTTACAGAAAACACCTGGCATTTCTCTTATTAGATAAGTAAGACTAAGTTAAGAACTTGATAAGCTTGACTCGGCTTTAGTGAAAATTACCTGATGCTAATTTTTTTTTTTTTTTTTTACATCAGACGTGGTAGATATTTTTTTTTAATCTTATATATGCCATAAATTAAGATATGATTTATGAGTGAAGTAAGTAATCGTCATCCACAATGGAAGAGAAAAGTGGGCCACCAAAATAGACTAGGCGCAGTGGTGAAAGCAGCCAGCACAACATGGGCCAAGCTGAAGAGGATCGTCTGGAACCGCTTCCATTGGAGAGGTGTTGCTGCAGCCCTATATTCCCCAAGGTATTAAGAGGCATAATGAAAGAAATGAGCTTTAGATGACTTGAGTTATGTGATAACAGGAAAGCTAAAATCTTTGGTTACTCCTTGGCGTAGAAGTGTTAACACAGAGGTGAAGGCAGCCAGCATGACATGGGCCGAGCTGATGAGGATCTTCAAGAACCACATCTGTTGGAGAGGTGCTGTTGTGACCCTATGTTCCCTAAGGAATCAAGAGGCATAAGAAGAGTAATTGTCTATTTTTATTTAAGAGAAAAAGAACTTGCTTAACAAGTGTCCAAAATATTTTAAATTGCACCATTAATATTCCTGTTAAACACACACCAGACCAAAGAGACAAATAATCAAAAACCTAACTGTAAAAAAAAAAAAGCATTGTACATAACATACAATGAACATTAATTGAAATTTAATACCATTAAAAATGTTTCCTCACAAGATTGACCATTATAATACAGAAGACATTCATTTATGCACAAATACTATTGGGAAAGGTACAAGTTCTTTTCTCCCACCCAGCTATGGATAAATAGTAGGACAGGCTATTTTTCTGGATACTTCTTTACACAAATCCACAAAAGGCTAGAATGGGGTCTCAAGCCTTGAATGGCAACCTTACTAGAGATGGTGTTGGGATGAAAATGCTTGGTGTACCTGAGTTGGGCATCAGGAACAGCATCCAACCTTGTAAAACCTTGCCTCAAATCCTTATGATGTCTCAGTATGTTTTCATATTCTTTATGTGGGGAGGTAAACTGAGATCCTGTGTCAGACAGGGCCCAACCTTATCTTGTGCAGGATTAATGCCAGTCCTGTCTCAACACAAAAAGCGTGGCTATGATGATAATGATTATGACAATCCAGAAAAAAAAAGTTAAATATCTAAGATTCTTATCGAACTGAAACCTTTATTTCGCTCACTGGGGGACACTGTTCTCGTTCCATGTGCCATGTCTAATGGATATCAGTTATCTTCTGTTAATTCAAGTTCTCCACCACCTTAACCGGATATTGAACTCCCACTCTTTGGATCCTGTCACTGGATCTAACCAACACCTTTATCCACTGTGCCATGTGTCCTTGAGGTGGAGAACTTGGAGAGGGGAATTAACAGAAGATAACTGATAACTGGTATTCATTAGACATAGCATGTAGAACTAGAAAAGTCTACCCCAGTGAGCGAAAGAAAGGGTTCAGTTTGATATTCCAACCACCTGAAGAAGGCCGGAGCGTACAACGGCTGAAATGTTGTAATAAATATGGTGACAAAGATGAGGACAATAGTCCGAGTAATGTAAATAGTGTACATAATACCTCATCTCAGAAATATAGACAGATGCTGAAAAAGGCTGGAGCATACAATGGCCAAAACGTTGTAATAAATATGGAGACACAGATGAGGACAATAGTCCGAATAATGTACTTGTCTCAGAAATATAGACAGATACTTAAGTTTCTTATGTTTCTGATACAAAATTCTACATTTGTCTGATATCCAAATATTTAATATTAACAACCTGTACCATTTTATTATGCATCATTAAAGCCAGATTCAACAAGGGCCCATCCTGAAGGTCCTCAGACTTCATCCAAATTTTCACCATTTGTTAACATTCATGAGGAGTTAATCCTGAAAATTTCAGCATGATACCTTAGGTCAAACAGATTTTATGCTATTCTGAAGATACTGAAGGTTTTGAAAACATTGAATTTTCTTGTTTTCTGTATATGATCCCCAAAGTTAAGCAACAACCAGCCTGATCAGTACCAAAATGGGAAACCACTTGGGAATACCAGGTGATGTAAGCTTGGACGTGCTGGTGGTGTAATGGATAAAGGCTCAGAATTGTTAATCAGAGAGCCGAGTTCCGATACGATTACCGAAGTTAAGCAACATCCAGTTCGGTCATTACCTAAATAGGTGACTGCTTGGGAATACCAGATGCTGTAAGCTTGGATGTGCTGGTGGTGTAATGGATAATGGCTCAGAATTGTTAATCGGAGAACGGAGTTCCAATTCCCATTGGGTTTGTTTTATTCACCTACATGCAATAGCCTTGGAAAAGGTATGAATCCACATATTCTCCCCCCTGCTATGGGTTAATTAGTAAAACATGTATCTCTAACCCATTATTATCAAAGTAAAAAATTTCAATCTAAAAAACATATTTACTGGCTTTAAATAACCTGCAAATGGTTGACAAGGTTGAAAAAAAAAAAAAAAAAAACAACAAAAAAATAAATCCAGATTGTTGGGATGGGATGTTCCTCCACATGCTCCATACTAAGCAGATTTTTGTTTTGATCATGCGAATATTCTATAACTGACAAAACATTCAGAAACAAAAAAAAGTTGGAAATGGCGTTTCAAACAATTTTCAGTGGAAAACCCAGATGTCTTTAAACATTTATTCAAATAGTTCTTCTGTTGAACTGCATTTGCTGAGAATTAAAGTGATTACATTTTTAATAATATTTAAATCTGTTTTACATCCTTTCAAGTAAAACATTACTTTCTGAACTGTATATTTCAAGAAATTTAATTTACATTTGTTTTTATGTGCTTTCTGGTAAAACATTTCCAAACGTTCTAACAAGACTTTTTATCAGAACGTTCATCTGGTGGTAATAACATTCAACTGAAATTTGCAGACAGTTAATACCCATTGGTACTTAGCCTACTGAGTCAGTCTGCAAATACGTTTCATGCAAGGCAATCTCCTTTATTTCATGGTATCTCATGTTCAATTATCATGTAAGGTTATTGTAGTGTCGCAATCTTTACAATGACTAACCAATTTAAGGAACATCAAATGTTGTGACGTTACCACGATACTTGAAATGCTTCATCTTGAGGCTGAACATAATTTTTCAAGTGGCTTGCATGTTTCAAGGTTGGTGAATATGAAGAACATTCAGAGTAACCAATCACTGGCCTGAACACATTTGTGAACCGACCCAGGAAGTTTGGCACTGAAAAGCCCATCAACTCTTTCCCGTGATGAGAATCAATTGAGGAGTTACAACGATCAATATACTGATTTCATTTATCAGTAGTTTTACAATTGCAACAAACTAGAGGACGTTCAATAAAGTCGGAAGATTACATGGCTCCAATCTCCCAACAAGCAGTAACTGTTTGCTTGAAGATAATAGCTGTATGCAACAAAGGTTCAAGCGTCTACAAACAAGCACAGGAAGTTATAGTTTTAACCACTGCACAAGCACAGATAGCTTAACGGATACATAACTGCATCATATGAACACTACAGATATTGAAAATATACCAACTGCTAAGATGTAAAAAGCTTGTGTATCATCAGGTCTGTGGGCAGAGGTGCATGCATGCCAAGAAAGTCAGCATATAGAATCTGGCTTTTACACAGATAGGAATACTGGCCAAATGCATCAAGAACAAATACCTATCACTCTAGTTTCTTAGTATCATTATAGTTGTGTAGGTGTTTTATACTGACTGGGTATTACAGATTTTACAAGTAGAGAATCAGGTACTTGAAGGATGCAAAAAGATAATTTATCCGACATAAACACCCACAAAAACAAAAGGAACCAATATTTGGAAAACCTGATTAGTCAGTTTACGTTCAGAGATAAATCAAGAACACTGAGCAGGTTTGAAAGATGGATATAAACAGAGGAGGCGACAGGCAGGGACAGCACATGGGAGACAGGCGATGAGACAGACGGGAACAGCGCAAGGGAGACAGGCGGGAACAGCGCGAGGGAGACAGGCGATGAGACAGACGGGAACAGCGCGAGGGAGACAGGCGATGAGACAGGCGGGAACAGCGCGAGGGAGACAGGCAATGCGACAGGCAATGCGACAGGCACTGCAACAGCACGAGGGAGACAGGCGAAATGAAAGACATGAACAACACGAGGGAGACAGGTTGGACGAAAGATAGAAACATTTGGGATGACAGGACCTGAAGAAGGGAGACAAGAGGAACAGCCAGGCGCAGCACAAGGTAGATAGGTAGGGCGACAGACAGGAACGGCACGAGGGAGACATGCGATGTGACAGACAGGAACGGCACGAGGGGGAACAGGCGATGTGACAGCCAGGAAGAGCACGAGGGGAAAAGGTATGGCGAGACAGCCAGGAAGAGCACGAGGGGGAACAGGCGATGAGACAGACAGGAAGAGCACGAGGGGGAACAGGCGATGAGACAGACAGGAAGAGCACGAGGGGGAACAGGCGATGAGACAGCTAGGGAAGAGTATGTAGGGGGGGAACAGGCGATGAGACAGACAGGAAGAGCAATGAGGGGGAACAGGAAGGAAGGAGACAGACAGGAAGAGTAATGAGGGGGGAATAGAAGGAGAGACAGACAGGAAGAGAGTAGGGGGGAAATAGGCAATGAGACAGATGGAAGAGCACGAGGGGGGATATGGCGAGACAGACAGAAGAGCACGAGGGGGGAACAGGGCGTATGAGACAGACAGGAAGAGTACGTAGGGGGGAACAGGCGGAGACAGACAGGAAGAGCAGGGGAAATAGGGCGAAGGAGACAGACAGGAAGAGAACAGGAAAACACGGGGCGACAGGCGATGAGAACAGACATAGGAAGGCGTACGATGAGGGAACAGGGAAGAGCAAGGAGGGCGACAGGAAGAGACAGACAGGAAGGGAATTTAGGCGACAGGCGTGAGACAGACAGGAAGAGCACGAGGCGACGGGCGATGAGACAGACAGGGACAAGGGGCGACGAGGGGAGACGAACAGGATGAGACAGACAGCGATGAGACGAACAGGGGAACGAGGCGACAGGCGATGAGACAGACAGGAAGAGCACGAGGGCGAGGGGAACGAACAGGAAGACGAGACAGACAGGATGAGAGACAGGAAGAGGGGGAACAGGCGATGAGACAGACAGGAAGAGCACGAGGGCGACAGGCGATGAGACAGACAGGAAGAGCACGAGGGCGACAGGCGATGAGACAGACAGGAAGAGCAACAAGACAAATGGCAGAAAAGAAACAAGCAGGAAAACACATACAAATGACACAAGGGAGACAAGTAGGCTAACAAATACAAATGTTCTGAAAGTGATGGAGTAACGGACATGAAGTGCAAGAAACAAGACAGACTAAAGCATGACCTTAGCTGAAATGTACTCGTATGGGCATTGTAAATAGTGCAATTACATAAACAGATTTTCAGCCAGGATGTAAAGAGACTTACTTTCCACTATGAAATCAACGAGACCAAATTCATAACAAAAGAATATCTAACAAGCTAAGAAACTCGATCGAAAGCAGATGCTAGAAGTATAGAATCAAAAACGAGCATTTTTTAGACAAGAGTCACAGGTCATTTTACAATACATTTACTATATACTTGTAAAATCTGAGGGATCAACAATTTGAAGTTAAAATCTTTCCAGTGCCAAACCTGGAAATAATGTCATGTGTATGCAAATAATTGAAGATGCTTCAAGTACGTGCTGCAGGTTACGACATGTTAAATATCTGAAAATGGATATGCACAGTCCATTATGACCATATTTAGCATATCTTCAGAACAATTTACAGTCGAACAAACCTATCCAGATATTCCCCCCTCCAAAAAAAAGCCTACCTTGAGCAATCATGCCTTACTCCACTTAAAAGTGAACTTTTTAGGACCTCACACACTTATCTCAGCACTGCTTAAACTTTTCAAAAATTCTATGCCAAAATAATCTTTCTAGATCATCAGCTGGCTAATCACACTCTCCTTAATCACAACCATGATATTTCAATGACGATTTTAGCTTTGTGAAAAGCTAGAAAGCCAAATCTGAACTGTATGGAAGAAGGTCATACAGACCTGGGTGATGCACTTTTGGGGACAAAAAAAAAAAAAAAAAAAAAAAGACATGAAAAATTCATTTGTTCAATCAACACGAATATGATGAGCACATAACATATATCAACTCACCAAATAGAATCCAACTGCTGAGTAACTTAGGAGGGTGTCTGTACAAATTTAGAGGTCACCTCCTGTTGGCTGCCAAGTCATCTCAAGGCCATGAAGCAGGGTTTAATGACATTCAAAATAGCTGGATATTTTCTGGACATTAGGCAGGTCTTCGGAACAAAATAGCAATTGAATGAAAGCCTTCTCCAGCATCCATATGCCCTGAATTACAAGAGAACTTGCCTGCAGAATATTATTACCACTTCATATGGAAAGAATTGCAAGTTTATATTTACATTAGCAAAGATGGCCATTTAGCATTATGGATAATGGGCAATGATTTGGGTTTGATTTTTTCTTTGCCAGACAAAGCAATGGCAACGTTCTGCAAGCTAGCAATGTCTGGGACATTAACGGAAACACTTTACACAATATCTAAGACATAACTAATCAGTGTTGGGTTGACTTATTGACTTTATGGGTTATTTAAAGCGGAAATATATTTTGGTTTGTAGGAGGTTGCTTACGGTACCCAGTGTTACCAAACGGTACCCAGTGTTACCAAACAGTGCCAAGTTTCCCAAGCTTGTCACTGTTTAACTTTAGTGATTGAAGTGTCCATGAGAGTGAAGAATATGCATTAGGGGTTAAAAAAAAAAAAAAAAAAAAAAAAAAGAAAAGAAAAAAGAAAAGAGAACTATATTCAGGAGGGGTATTATTAGACACATGAAATTGTACGGAGTGGAAAACAATTTATGTATATTTGTCTGTTTTGCAATAAAATTCTCAGATTTTCTGCTATTAGTTTCAAACTTGTTTTTGTCATCTCTTCTTGTTTAGGTAGATGCCACTATGATTGACCGATTTCTTTTTTATGCTTCATCAACCTCTTTGCAGGTTATTTGAAGCTGAAAAATAATTTTAGATTGTAAAAATTTTTTGAAGATAATGATTTCCCGCTACAAGTTCTACTAATTAATCCAGAGCTGGAGGGAGCAGTGAATTCATATATTTCTCAAAAGTATTTGTAAGTGAATTTAAAGAACCCAACTAGAATTAGAACTTGGCTCTCCAGTTTCAAATTCCAAGCAGTTACCCATTTCACTACCCATACATTGAAGCTTACAGCACCTGGTATTCACATCTTGTTTAACACCAGTAATTGTACAAGAAGCAGTGTTTCAATGCAATTTGACACTAGGCCTTGATGCCATTCTGACTTCAATTAAGCTAAAAACTTCCCTAAAAAAAGGACAACCAATCAATTAGACGTGTGTTACTCTAATTTTATAACTGCCATAAATAGACAAAGATTATTTTTATTACCACATGATGATAATAAATAAAAAGTAAAGCTGAAAAACAGGCTAGCTAACCAGTTTCAAAATTCGCTCAACAGAGCTAAATCAAGGTTAATAAACTAAATTATCACTAAAAAATAGACATGTATCGGAGAAAAGAAAATAAAGGAAAAAAAAGAATATTGTTTAGATGGAAATTAGTTGGAGGCCTAATACAAAGTCCTTCTGTTTACACAGAGAGGGCTTCAATGATAGAATATATATGGCCTCCAACATTTTTAAGTGGTAATTCGAGTGGGACCTGCTAAGAATGGTAAATGAGTCAGCACTAAAACTAGCAGCACAATTATGGCTATTTATTAGGTGTTCTGCAATGGAAGACCTGTATGTATTGGTTAGAATTGTAATTATGTTGGTTGGTTATTTTTGTTTAGCGGCATACCAACCTTATTTAATGCCAAAATCTAAAATATTTTGTCTGCTATTTCATTTTGTTTTTTGCGATAACATGGTTTAGTGATACAAGTCTTACTAATTAACCCATAGATGGGGGATAAGAGGTGAATTCATACCTTTCACAAGGGTATTTGCACATAAGTGAATGTAACGAACCTGACTGGAATTGGAAGTCGGATCTCGGATTAACAATTCTGAGCCATTATCCATTACACCATCCACACATCCAAACATATATTAGATTGACAATCCCATATCTGAAGATTGGAAAACCAAATATTTTTAGAGTGGAATTTGGCACACAAAAATCTTACCTACTTGACCCATGCACCTTAGGTATGACGTGTCAATAGGTGTCATGAACAGCCCAACTACGTTCACAATTCCCTAAGCAACCTGAGCACACTGAACATCAGTTGTTGTCAAACGCTCATATTAGGTAGACATGAGTGTGCTGTTCACTGATCTTTTTCTTTTCATAATTTTTGTGACTTTATACAGTCAAAATGTCAACAAGAACTGCGGATACCCTTATGAGTAGCAGTGAGAAAAAAAAAAAGAAGCATCTCTTGTTATTGACAACACCAAAAGTATGGCGTTTGCGGAAGCTTTATCATGGCGTTCCCATACAGAGTTCGACTGAGGAATACTGTGTCGGAACAACCACTGTGTATGATTTAAAGAAACAGAAAGTTGCTTAAATTTTATAGTGCAAGTCATGACTATAAACTAATGAACAAGAAAATACCACATATGGCAGAAAATGAAAATCTTGACTGTATGCTATTTGAATGTTTTCGATCACGGAGACATGAACGTATGCCACTATCTGAAACAAGTTAGAATATATCAAGAAGAACTTGACATTGAAAGCGAGTTTCAATATACAGGTTGGCTGCAGGAATTTAAGGCATGACAGAGAGGCACAAAAGCGCAACATATATTTCTAGTTTGAGTTATACAAGGCATTCTTTTGTCTGAAATAAATAAAATTTATTCATTACTGATGTTCTTAATTTCTTAATTTATAATTTATATATTTCATTTATATATATATATATATATATATATAAAATTTCATTTATATTCTATAAATAAACTGTAATAATATTTGTAGTCTTTTTCTTTATCCTTTCTGTAAGTATTCATATGCTTTTGCTGCAATATTGTTTGAGTTCCTGAAACCCCCGACAAAAAAAAAAAAACAGAAAACTGAAACATAACTGGCCCTAAGAATTTCAGATATAGAATTGTGTACCTGTATTCCAAACAAACACCTATCCAGGTACTGGCCAGGCTCGACATTACTTAATTTCAGTGACTGTACGAGAATTGGTGTTTCAATGTGAGGTGGCTGTAAGTCCTGTAACCAAATGGTCACACCTAATCTGTGTCGGGATATTCGAAAGGCAAACAGCAAACAAAACACTTCCAAATATCTTTAAACAACAACAAAAAAATAATGTCTAAAGGGACAGTACTTTTATAAACAACAATGAAGATGCTAGTCCAAAAGAACAAGGGATTAAAAGAATTTTTTATTTTCTTGCCACCCGACGTTTCCAAGATCCATGGTGCTGCTTCTCTTTGTTCATTGCAAAAGTTATGCATTGGGTGTCCAAAAAGTCAAGAAGTTTGGGAATTGAACACTTGATTTTTGCTTCAGCTATCTTCTTTTTCAACTGGTCGAAATCTATTGGCTCATAGAGAATCATTTTCGTATAGATCTCAGGGCTTTTTAGCACAAATTCCCTGAGTTTGTCATGGAGGTTGTCAGACGAGCCAGACGTTTGTTGCTGGCTGCATGGAATGTCGTCTTCGTTGGTCATAAATGACTCCTCGTATGCCCCAACCGCATCACTCTTATCCAAGTCTACCACATTTGCTGAATCTGACTCAGAGCTCGATCTCTGAGCAGAAACACCACTGCCCAGCGCAGAGCTCTTAGCTTTCTTGGACAATTTTGCAGCAGGCTTTTTGGACATGACTGGTGATTTTTTTTCATTGTGCACCCGAAGAAAACAATCCTGAGTGTTGCGTCTTGTTTGAAGCCTCGCAATTCCCAAGCTGCTATGTGGTATTTCAGACGGTGTTTCCAAATGTATAGCACTCTGATCGAGATCACTGTCGGTTTCGTACTGGTGAGTTTTCTGATAAATGTCCATTAAGTGAGCAACCATTTTCTCATGGGGCATCTGCTTACAGCCATGTTTTTTCATCTCCGCCTTCAATTCAGGTGTTGTCATTTGCGTATACAGAGGCATAGGGGTAAAAGGAGAAGGAATTGCTGGTTTTTTCTTTCTTCCCTTTCTGTTGGCAATCACAGGAGTTTTGGTACTGTGACTGGCACTGTTTGAATTCTTTTGTGCGTCCACCACAAGATGCAAAGAATCTTCCATCTGAGACATCACTGGACTTGAAGAAGAAATGAAGTCATTAATAAAACTTGAATTGAAGGATTGCTTGTTTGCAATTTCGTTATCCACTTCCGGGGTTGTGGGAAAGTGTGAATTAAAAGAACTGTCTTTGCAATCAAGATTTTTGGCACTAATGTTTTCCGCTGTAGACAGATTTTGTAGTGTTGTAGAAGAGAGCTCAACAAAATCTTCCATATGACCATTGTCTTCAAAATCATCCCAAATGTCTGGTTGATATTCATAGTCACTTTCTACTTTATCGCTCAAATGACCTAGATCCTCCGACAAGCTCCTCAAACGACCAGTATTTTTTTTTTTAGCAGGCGTATGACCAAGTGTTGAAGATGAACAGATCACTGGCGATTTTATATTTTTTAACTGAGTCCTCTTGAACGTGAATTTCTTACCGCGTGTTGCAAGAGTCTTTGGGCTTCTACTTCCATGAAGACAATCTGGATTTCTCTCTAAATTGGCACCAAAATCTGTACAATTTTTGGAATAAAGTCCCATTTCTAAATCTGAATCATTTTCCAGAGGCACACCAGCTTTTAAATCTTTGTCACTTTTATTTTCAGTGATGCTGTCCTCAGATAATTGAGAAAACATATCCAAATTTCTGTCCAAGATGCTGCCAGGAGAGTTTGATAAAGATACCTCAGCGTCACAGGGGCTGTTGTCTTCTGCAAGCGCCAACCATTTTTCAACAGTCTTTGTTTGGTTCTTGCTTACCAGTTTTCCTGGAGAATTCTTGTTGAGATCTGAAGTAATGGCTGTCATTTCTAAGGAGCCTGCAGAAGCCAAATTTGAAAGATGGTCAATTGCATCATAGGATGTATTATTCTTTTCCTCAAAAGAGGAGAATTGCAATCCGGTTTCTTTGCTAAAATGTGTTCCAGTGAAGCGGCCTTTCAAATGAGATGCAGTTGTCTCACTGCCAACGTCATGCACATTTCGCCTTTTCCGCGGAGGCGTTTTTGGCGATGACGAGAATTCAGCACAGCTGCTTTTTCGTTTACTCTGCTGGAAATTTCTGTGCACATTAGCAGAATCTTCACGCAGGCTTCCCAAATTCCTCACCTCTAGATCAGTCCTGGTGCCACTTAGCGGAGAAAATGAAAACTTTGGCGATGTAGACGACTTATAATTCAATTCCCTTACTTCAAATTCAGAACCAAAACCCATCCCTGAATCTTGGGTGGCACTATTGAACCTCCCTAAAAGTGAAATTGGTGAGTACTCTTTCAGAGACTTTGTTGGTTGGGGACAACACCTGGATGCAGATCCTTCAAGATTTGTTGTCTTCATCTGCCCCCTACGTGAAGTTGCTGAAAGTGGCGATGCAGCTGTCATACAGGGGGAGTTTGAACTGTTTTTAAGATCCTTGGAAACCTCCAGAATGGTATCAGCCATGTGGAAACTAACAGTATTACCATTCAATATAGTACACTTGGAAAACGGAATTTGTGGTCGACATGCTGGGGATGTTAGTTTGACAGCACTACCTCCTAAAGCAAGGTCCTCATCAGTACTATTTTCACAAACTGTGTCCGCTAAATGTAATGCCGTCGACAACATGCCAGTGCTAAGAGTGTGCTGCTGGTTTTCCGAGACAAAGCAAATAGAATCATTGGAAATCTCCCCAAATTCATCAACTAGTCCTGCTTTCGCTTTAAGCTTTTCGTTGTTAACCTCTGAGACTTTCAAATTTTCTGATTTTTCTCCAATATCTTCTGGTTCACTAAATAATTCGTTAGAATCATCAAACTCATGACCAGACACAGAACTAGAAACTGAATTTGAGTTTACTGAATTTTCTTCACATAGATTAGCTTCTTTCTCTTGATGGTGTGCCAGCAACAAACTACGGTTTGGACAGCCCCTGTCTGTTGGTGAAACAGTTTGTTCTGTGTAACCAGGAGCTGGAATCAAATGAGACACACTTGGACTTTTGTTGTCATCATCAATGCATCTTCTGTCAAAATGTTTCCCAGAGAGTAAACCTCCAAAGGAGGTTAGCATCCCCTCGGACTCAGTATCCTTGGAAATCAATGCTGGAAATTTCTTGCCCTTTAGTTCTCGTTGAAATGCTGAAACCTGCCGAGTTAGAGATGATTTGTTTTGCTCTGAAATGGCATCCAAACAACGACCTTCGGCCACGGTCTCTTCAACCAATTTCAAAGAGGTAGGGGTTTTGTAAGTTATATCCTGGGGGGTGGGCTCATTTTTACAGGAAGATGTTTTACCTATAAACTCAGCCGCTTTTTCTATCACAGATGTGCTACAATCGGTCAGCAAATCATAGCCAGGAATTGGCGGTTTTTGATTATGCTGCTTTTCAGGTGAAAATTCTGCATCAGAAGGTCCCGTGATTGTCATGAATATTTGCTCATCTAAGGCAGCAGGCAGTTCCCGGTAACTGCAATTAGGTGAAGAACGCAAAGCTGTACTTTGGGGGCTTTTCGATGGTGACACCCCGGGCAAAGGACACAATTTTTCAGAAGTGGATTCTCCGAATCCCATGTCCTCTTTATTGGGTTCCAACAACGAATTGTTGTCAACCGTCATACTCCCATCTTCTTCGTTCCCTTGTAGATGATCGTCACCTATCTCCAAAGGTTCAGGTATATCACCAGCTACACTCTCCACAGAAGGCGTATAACAGGCTTCATCAATTAAAGCCTGCAACGTCTTTTCGCATATTGCAGCCAACTGTGGAAGGTTAAACTTTCTTGAGAGTTGTAGAAGGTCAGCAGTTACATTTTTCTCAAAGTCCACTCGTCCAGCATAAAGGTACCTTAAAAAAGCAAGTAGAGCATTATGGGATACATCCTTCATGTCAATAACCAAATGATTCTCTCTTTGTACAGCCAGGCTCAAGATCAGAGGGCAGCGAACACTGAGCAGCAACTGGTGTGCACATACACGCGAGTTGTCAGCCGCTATAAATTCAATATCGCTAAGATAAGGTTTATTTACCAAACTGCAAAGATCCTCACTGAGCACAGCCAGTGCCTTGTTTTCAGGTGTCCCTGAGGTGTCACTGGCTTTCTGAGACAAATAAAATCCCTGAGTTGGTTCAAATGTACTCCCAGAACTTTCTTCATCATCGAGGTCTTCCTCGTTGGACTGGGCCAATTCTGCTAGAAGAACAGCAGTTTGTGTCGACGGCACAGCAGAAGAGTCGGGCAGATTGTCTGTAACAGAAGGTATGTCTTCCTTGTCTAGTCCCCGGCCAGGAATTGCAGAGAGAGGTTTTAATCTACTGCCTGCTGTGACCTTGTCAAGTTGAATTGGAGGCATTAAAGACTGGATATAGAATAAATTTGGAGTTAAAGAAGAGTCCATTAGGGAAGCCCTTGACCAAAAGGAGTGCAAGGATGAGGAACAGCTTGTATTTTCATGCAACTGGTACACATCGCCGTAGTTCAGGGACAGAGAGCTGTGTGGAAATTGTTTGGGAAAATGCATTGTGTGTGCAGGTTCACTGATTATGGAGTCAACCCTCTGTGCATTCCGGGCTAACTGGTCCTCCTTTGAGATAGTCAACAGCAGGGGCATTGATGCAGAAGCCTTCTTCTGAGATTTTTTCAATTTCCTCAGGTCTCGGTTCACACCTTGGTGAATATTTTTCACGGTCTCTGCCAGCTGTTCGTTGAGCTTTTTTTGCTCCTCAAACAGGGAGGACGAGAGGGCAAGGGCCACTTGCATTTGTTCATCAGGTAATTTATTCTGTTTGTTATGCAAAGACCGAGCTGATGTCGAGGAAGACGTTGCCGGAGCTGGCAGAGATGGTTTAAAATTTTTTTCCTGTTCGGCTATAAGTTTTACTGCCTTCTCGGGTGAGATTGCCAAGTCCTGGGCACATTTTTTCAGGTGGCATCTACGCAGTGCCCCTGTTTTGAACTGCTTGCCACACATGGGGCAGGCAGGAACCTGCTGGCGAGCATTAACAGCTAATTTTTTCTTTTTACGAGCATTCTCTTCATCAGTGTTATCAAAACAGTGATTGATATGCTTTGCCTTCCACATGCTGTTCATATGACTCAAATCTTTTTGGCAAACATGGCAAAAAGTAAGATCTTCAGTGCTTTTCGAGTCCTTATGACTATGCAGGTCTTTGTTCATGTCTTCATGGATTTGACGAGCTAGGGCTTCATCCTTACGGAACTGTTCTCGATCAGACAAAACTGGAAGTCTACTTTTGGCATCAACCTGGTATTTATTCTTTAAACACATTAAAATGTGTCGTCCGAGACCTTCTTCAGGTATAAGATCCTTACAGGTCGGACATTTTACAGTATTGTTCTGGCTGGTATTGGCAGCATTGTTGCTGATTCTTTCTTTATCACCAGTTAATGACTGAAGGTTTGGAGGACTTTTACCAGTTGCCGTTGTTACCATTTCAGATGAAACATTGTTTTCATTCTTTTTTTCGGTGTTTTTCCTTTGGACACATTTTGATGGTATACGGTCCTGCTTTGAGGATTTTTGAGCCCTTTTTTTAGGTGGCTGATCAAGTTTAACAGTCGGAGTTTTCGGAGATTCCTGATACAATTTCTTCCTCTTCACTTTTTTACCCCCAGAGGTGTCAGCCTTTGGGCTAGATTTTTCTGAGAGATTTAAAGAGTCAGAAGTCTCAGAAGACTTTGACCTGGATCTAGAGGATCGTCTCTTAGTTGCTGGTACCGTTCTTTCTTTCTCTGGTGTAGGGATAGATCTCACCTGCTCCGACTTGACCAGCTTTTTGGCAGGTGTTTGTTTTAGCGTTTCATCTTTCTCCGGGGATTCGACTTTTACTTTGGAAAGCTTCAGAGTTTGACAGGTTTGTTTCTTTGACTCCTGGGAGCTACACTTGGCGGGCTTCGATTCCGAGGTCCCCTTCGAAGCAGCCCCAGAAAAGGACGGCAAAACTGGAGAACCATTTGGAAATTTCAAATTATCTGCATCGCCATTCTGTTCAGCTTCTTGAATTTTCCGCTCACTTGACCTCGTGCGTCGCCGTGTCAATGCCTCAGTGGGAGACAAAGGAGCAGTTTGTGGTAAAGAGCTGGACTGACTTCTTTGGGATGTTCGCTTTTTTGGCTCCTTGCTAGCAGCACTAGCCAGCTCTATAGGGGATTTTCCATTTTTTATAGGCTTCCGTTTATTTTGTAGACTTATAAAATCTGCAGAATCGTTTAAGTCTTCTGACGATTTGTCAATCAAACTAAAGTGAATTTTTTCCTTTTGTTCCTTCTTCACAAATTTCTTTGTTGTTGAGGAGGAACTTGGTTTCTTTGGAATGTCTTTCTTTGCTGTCTTGGACTTCTTATCTGTAGATAGGACCATTTTCTCCTTGCTTTTCATCACACTGTCTCAAGAAGACAAACCTAAAAAGAAAAAAATTAAATCAAGACATGAATATTCAGATTAAAGTTATTCAAATTGTTCTACTAATATATAATAAATGCATATATCAGTTATGTCACACTTTTTTCAATCAAAGAAACAACTATTTTCAATAGATCATCTTCTTCATCTACATAATAAATGTGAATGTCATTGTGTCACACTTTTTCAAATTTGCTCCTAGAGGTCATAGCCCAACATATGCCATTTTCGAATCAGACTGATCCCATGAGCAAATTAAAAACATTCCAGGCTGGATCTGGATCTGCAATTCTGAAATTTTGGATTCCCAAATTTTCATTGTTTTTATGTGATTTTTGCAACGATTTTTTTTTTTTTTGTACGATAACAATTTTTATAAATTTGAAATAAATTTGGGAATAATCAAAATTAATTGCAACCCATGAAATAAAAATTATTGTTTGTACAGAACGTAAGGAAATACATACATCAAATTGTCTTTAAATTAAGCGGCAGAAGAATTATTGTTGAACTTTTAAAAGGTAAGCTTAAATATCAATGCAATACTTAAATCAATTTTGAGTTCTTCTGTAGTTTATTGTTGAATATTGAATCTACTCCTCCTTACCTATTGTGATGAAGGCCCAATCAAGAACACTCCGCAGTAGCTAGCTTAAATGCTGCATGATAGGGCAGCTTTTAAGATAGTTTTCTCTATTTTTATTTATATTTTTCTATCATGGTCTTTCTGGTTATATTACGTTGGCATATATATATATTCAATCTTAATAAAATGGACAAAATTTGAAAGAACTCAACAGTAATGGTGAGATTAGTTGTTTCCATACAGGAAACAATAGACATTCAAACATTTCAGATTACTGTCAGTTGAAATTTATAAAATCTTTCTCGGAGAACAGTTTTTCATGAAAATAGGTTTGCTCTTTCCAATATTAATTTTTTTCCTTCTTTCGCTTGACATAATATGGCTTAAGTTTTAATTTGTGCAAATACTTTAATAACAGTAATGAAATCACCCTCAATTGACAAGTTCTTCACCCAGAAATATGCCAAGTTCTGGGATGATAGGATCATGAAGTTATCTCAAAGGCAGTAAAATCGACATGTTCAAAACAAAGAAAGATACCAAGTTCTTGATGATGGAATTGTGAAGTTACCTAAAAGAACAGTAAAATTGACATTTTCAAAACAAAGAAAGATGCCAAGTTCTTGATGATGGAATTGTGAAGTTGCCTCAAAAACGGCAAAATTAACAAGTTCTTCACCCAGAAAGATGCCAAGTTCTGGGATGATGTAATCATGAATTTATCTCAAAGTCAGTAAAATCAAAATGTTCAAAACAGAGAATGATGCCAAGTTCTGGGATCATGGAATCATGAAGTTTCCACAACGACGGCAAAATTGACATGTTCAAAACACAGAAATATTTCATTATAAGGAAACAGGTGGCATTCATTGGCCAAACAATATTACTGTCAGTAGAAATTCGTATAATCTTTCTCTGTGAAAACATTTTTGAAGAAAATTAAGTTTGCCAAATCTACTAGCTGTTATCTCTTTTTCAAATATTGAAAAGGAGCGGGGGGGGGGGGTCCTTCCTAAGCTTTTGTTTAATGTAAAATGGCTTAGTTTTAATCTGTACAAATGCTTCAGTAACAATAAATGATATCTCTTGACAAGTTCATCACCTAAAAAGATGCAAAATTCTTAAGGAAGGAATCATGACGCTGCCTCAAAGACGGCAAAATTGACAAGTACATCACTCTGCCTTAAAAATGGTGAAAATGGGACAAAATTGAACATATTTTGCTGAATAAATCTAAGTACAACTATCTAAATATTGTTTTTTCGGATTCATTTTAAAAAAATTCCACAAACTTTTCTGACCCAACAAAATTCATTTAATATAGCATTACAGATGGCTGAAATTTATAAAATCTTTTTCTTAAAACAGTATTTTAATTTTTTTTTTTTTTTTTAATGAAATAGACTTCTCAAAACTACTGTTATCACTGTTTCTAACACTGATGGGAGTTTCCTCCTAACCTTTTGTTGAAAATTAGGCGTGAAAAGTCAGCATCATGATTATATCATCGTTGACCATTCTAGCTACATATACTATTGATTGTTTAGATTTGAATCAGAGAGAATATACTTGGTTTGGAGATGGTAATAGTAATGGCGAAATTAACTGTTTCCATATAGGAAACGGCCCAGGATTCATTGACTGAACAGTTCATGTTACCGCCAACTGACATTCATAAAATCCCTTTTTCTTAACCCTTTCAGTCCCTGTGTTCCTGAACAATTTTAACTCTTCTGCCAGAGCCCCTGAGTCAAGATTCATAAATAACTGGTATGTAATGTTTCACGGTAGATATAAAAAAAATAGTTACAAGTGTTTACAACAGGTAGCTGGACATTACATCATTTTTCTCTACCACCGGTAAAGCGGTGGTCAGAGCTCAAAGGGTTAAGACAGTTTTTCAGGTAAAAGTTAAAAGCATGTAAATTACTGTAGAACCAGTTAATCAGGTTGAGTGTTTTTGTTTTTTTGTGGTTTGTCAACATTTTGAAGGTTATTTTTAGATTGTAAGACAATTATTTTTTGGATATAATGATTTAGGGATACAAGTCCTACTAATTAAAGTGAAGCTGAGGAGAAAGAAGTGAATTCATACCATTTTCAAGGGCATTTGTGTGTAAGCAAAAATAATAAACCCAACTGGAATTGGAACTTGATTTTTTGACTTCCAGTCCCGAGCAGTTATCATTACACCACCCACACATCCAAACTTAAAACATTTGGTATTCCCAAGTGGTCACCTATCTAGTTCAATGTTGCATAACTGTGGTGATCAGTAAACAATTTAATCTTTAACATACTGGAGTGATTTTGCTTGCAAAGGAAAAATTTTAACCTGCCACTGCAAGGAACTGTATGAATTTAAGTGCAATACTAGACTGGTGGGAAGTTCTCAATTCACAGTTGACCTGGCTAGATGAAGTCGGAACTTCTATGCTAACAGTTTCTTATCTAGCACTTCTCGCTTGTGAAATTCCCTCCAACTTTAACTTTTATCACACTGTAGGCAACAATAGTTGCTAGAGAATTCCCCCCCTTTGCTACTCTTGGCGCATTCTGCTGCCTTGAGACGGTTGCTATAAATAAACACTTGTCAACTGTTATTTTTGGTATTATAAGCTGGAAATCACCTACTACTGCCTTGGAACAAAGTTAAATCTCCATTTTCCAATGCCATTTTGAATTCTTCTAGACTACACGAGGTGTAACATTGATTAAACCCACAGTAATTTTTTTGCAAACAAAAATGCCAGCGTAAATATCCAACAAGGCCTTTATTCAGGAGTTTTTCTTTGTTTAGAACTCCGATGATGATTCTGAAGGCTTTACTCAAGTGGATATTAACAGTGAAGTGGTCGAATATGATAACCACACTAGTGACGTGGAGGAAAGCAGTGATGACCACTAGTGGCTACTATCATCCATGCCCGACTAATTTTATGGAAGCTACTAGCGACCATCAATATACCTGATAGCCTTTCTGAAGGGGAATTTTGTCTATTTATAAATGACAAAATAATAACTTTATTTATCAATGAGACAAATAAATAAAATATGAGTCAAGTGAAAGAAAGAGCAAACAAATGCTAGTGCCTTTTCATATGTAAACATGAAGAAACATGTCACATTTTTTTGTCGAAATGAAAGCCTTCTTATCGATTTTGCTTCTTATTGTACCCCCAGAACTCAATAACTACGTTAAATTATTTATGTATTTTTCATGTATTTATTTTTTATTTCATGCTTCAATTTTTTTTGGTTTTCAACATCAAAACATGCATGCAAAACAATGCATTATATTAGTATCTGTCTATATTTCTGTACATTATTTGGACTATCGTCCTCATCTTTGTCACCATATTTAAAATATGACGACAAAGATGAGGACAATAGTCCGAATAATGTAAATAGTGTATCAAAATATTACTCATTCATTCTTTTGTTAGTGTATAAAAATTAAAATCTATATAAAATATACAAAGAAAGTTATAACAGTTTTAAAATGGTAGATGGTCATGTTTTTTGCAAAAAAAAAAAAAAAAAAAAAAAAAAAAAAATGCGGTGGCAGGGGGAACAATTCTAGAAAGAAATTAGCATAGTAAAGATTAATTTGCAAAATTATAAATCAAATTATCAATTGCTATTTACTGTCCTCTTGATTGCTATTTTCTCTTCCTCCTCATTATTAATGTTTCTGTTCCTAATTTCTCCACACCCTGCAACCCATTGTGGGCTAGTGGCTGTACTGCCTTGCTTGGAGTGATACTAATTAAAAAAAAAAAAAAATGCTATAACCCATTATGATCATCAGCCAATTAACAAAATTAATAATGCTTCACGATTTCAAAAATTTCCAGATGAAAACAGAACTCATTCTCACATTAACTCTTAACACGTAGTACAGCACAGCTTTGGGCAGTTGGTCCTGAAGCACACAATATAGCACAAATTAAACAAACCTTATTTGCATTTGTTTTAAAAGAAGTGATGACTCCTCTAATGTAAGGGGGAAGACTCTAATCCCTCTCTCTATTTGTTCATTTCTTTTCTATAACATACATTCAACAGGGTGTTAAGAGTTAACACGAGGCCTTAACACCCAGTCCTGTGATTCTGCTAGACCAGTGTTTCTCAACCTTTTTATTTCCGGGCACACTTTGAGAATAACTAAATCTCTGGGGTACACTTTAAATTTTAATAAGGAAAAAATTAATGGACAGTTTAAATGCCTTTCAGTCAGTCAGTTATGTGCCATGTGTGATACATGCTTAGGCTACCATGTATCTTTTGATACATGACTGAGGAGGCAGATTTTTTCCCGCAGTAGGTTGCCATTTCTTTCTGTGGTACACCAGCTGCGATCCAAGGCCATAGAGCCCGGTCTGTACTGCTATTTATCCATAGCTGGGGGGAGAAGAAGAATGTAACATAAGTGAATGTAATGGATTCAACTGAAATTCAAACTTGGCTCTCCGATTCCTCAATCCAAGCCGCTATCCATTACTCCACCCTTACAAAAGCGAAAAAGAAAAGTATTATCCGCTAAAGATTAACGAATTTATCATCCAGAGTAAAATATGAAATAACAAAGACATGGAAGCCATGTGCTCAGTGTCTCTAGATTTATAATAATAAAGATTTTTTTAAAACAAAACTAATTATTAAATTACTCTTCTGTTAACTTTCGGCTGCATCTGGGTACTTGTCAAGGTGCATTAATGCACCGGTTGAGAAATGGTTAGACTGTAGTGCTCCAGCTGAAGAGATGACACTGTTGCAATCTTATCTATTGTTACATTAACATAAAAAAAAAAAAGAAAAAAAAAAAAAAGAATGAAGAAAAAGTCCTTGTAAAACAAGACAAGTATGTTGCAGATGGAATTTGGTAGGTTCCTGTGTGTCTTTAAATGAGACCTAATCGAGCTATGGTCAAAGAGATGTAGCACGTGTTTTATTGTTAATCAATATCCTCATCCAACATTTAAAAAAGGCTAAAGATAATGAAAGCATTATTGATAAAAAAGAAAAAGAAAACACTCAATAACATCAACTATGAACATGAACAAAATGTGCTACGTGTGTTTTGGGGGAAAAAATGTGCTACGTGTGTTTTTTTTGGAGGGTTTGCTACATGTATTTGTGGGGGGAAAATGTGCTACATGTGTTTTGGGAAAAAAAAAAACATTCCTATAATTCTAGATACATACATAAAACAATCCATACATTCTGTCAAATGTAAAAATAAGATCATCCTTGATAATGGCTAAAGGTATATCTGAAACCACTCAGACAATTTTGACATAATTTATATCCAGAAAAGAAAACTTATAAAAACACGAGAAAAATGAAATAAAAACTGCAGTACCTTGTCAGTTGTTTTTAATGAAACTTGTATAAAAGAAGGATTGCTGTTCAAATACATTATATGTGTGTGTATGTGATACAAATATTTGGAGATTTGGATAATTTCAATTATTCAAATCTCCACATGTTTCTATCACTTATAAACCTATGCTTCATCCAGCTTCTAATGCTCTGAATGCAAATATGCATTCAAGCAAATATGCCAATTGTAGTTCTATTTCAGTGTCAACACCAAAATAAAATTAAAATTGCATATGTATGTATGCTTGAACACATGGATGCATATCTGTCTAACCTTGTTTATATGGGTGTGTTTGCGTGAACTAAAATGCGTACACCTGTATAAATGTGTGTCTATGTGGGTGTCAGAGTGTCATCCCAAACAAACACAGAAGAAATTCTCCCCCACCACCACCAAACATAAATAGATACAATTTTAAAAAATAAACCAGTTTGTCTGATGATCGCAAAAGCGTGAAACCCAGAGTGACAAACTCATACAACTGAATATGTTAGCTCTATCACTGATATTGAGCACTTTCCACTTTTATTCTTGAAGCTATATACATAAAACAGTTGAAACCTAATCGGAATAAAATAAACTATGAAATCTCCACAAATATTCTTAAATGCCTATAATTGATAACAGAAGCCACTGGTTTATACCAACAGCTTCCCATACTTAATACTTCTCATTTTCACTCTCGCGTAGTTGTGTGTGCATATTGAACAATTGCAAACCGTCTATACCTTCTTTGTTCAACCAGTTCAACATCCTGACCTCCTCTGCCGACAAGGCTGAATGCTTTGCTCAGAAATTTTCATTCAACTCAACGCTCAACTCTTCCGGTGTACCCATACCTGACTTCCCTCTTAGAACTGAGGCCCTATTGAGTGGGTTACACATAACCCCGTCTTTGGTATTGGGCATTATATCCAATTTAGACCCCAACAAGGCTAGTGGTGGAGATGGGATATCAACCATTGTCTTGAAGAAATGTGCGCCCGCTCTCTCTAAACTATATAACTACTGCCTCAAGGAATCTTGTTTTCCTGACTGCTGAAAGTCCTCTTCGATTGTTCCTGTCTTCAAGAACTCTGGCGACCCCTCTGACTACCATCCTATTAGTCTCCTACCCCACTTCGGCAAAGTCTTCAAAGCCCTAATCAAAACCAAAGTGGTTAACCACCTTATATCCCATGATCTGCTCTCAGACAAGCAATATGGCTTCCGCTTTGCCCGATCTACAGCTGATGTGCTTACGGCCATCACTGAAACTGTCTACCAAGCTCTCCAAAATAATGGAGTAGCTCGTGCCGTGGCCCTAGACATCTCCAAAACGTTTGATAGGGTTTGGCATGCTGGCCTTCTTCGCAAGCTCCAGGGTTATGGCATTACGGGTCGATCGTTTGACCTAATACAATCATTCCTGTCCAACCATGAATTGAAGGTCGTTCTCAACAGATTCTCTTCCAGTTCCTATTCCACGAACGCAGGTGTTCCCCAAGGCTCCATCCTTGGCCCCACTCTATTCCTTATCTACATAAATGACCTTCCCGACGCCATAAATTCCCAAGTTGACATCTACTTTACTCCTGCCTCAAAAACAAATCTAGTGTCGCTGACAAAACTAACCTGGCCATGCGTCTCGAAAAGGACCTCCAATCAGTTGTGAACTGGGGCAGGAATTGGCCGGTCAACTTTAATGCCTCAAAAACAAAACTGCTCTCTATTAATCACCACAGATATCCTTCACTGACCTCCATTAGAATGTCTGACGCTCAACTTCTCGAGAGCAACTCTCTGCAGCTGCTCGGTCTCATGTTGACTGCTAACCTGAGATGGAACAAATACATTGAGTCAATTGCTTCATCCACCACAAGGAAAGTTGGTTCCCTGTGCTGCGCCAGGTAATTTTTCTCCCCGGAATCAATCCTCCAGATCTACAAGTCAAGAATTTGCCCTTGCATGGAGTATTGCTGCTATATAGGGTCTGGTGCACCTTCTGTTTGCCTCGGGGTTCTTGATAGGCTCCAGAGGCAGATATGCAATATAACTGGCCTTGTTCTGGCATCTTGTCTACAGTCGCTCTCTCACAGACGTGCCGTTGCATCTCTCTGTCTTTCTTACAAATATTTTCATGGCTATTGCTCCGGGGAGCTGCATTCGCTGGTTCCCAGACTTTGTAAGTTCAAGCGCCCTACGAGGCTGGCATCCCGCTCTCACCCTTTCACTGTCGAAACTACTAAATGTAGCCATCTCTTCTACTCCAATAGCTTCATGTCTTGCACCTCTCGCCTGTGGAACTCCCTTTCCCTATTCCAGTTTTCCTGAGAGCTATAATCTCCAGCTATTCAAATGTAATGTCAATCGACATCTCCAGTTGCCTTGATCTATCCACTATTCTTCTCCTCATCCTTTCCTCTATCACTCCTATCTGATCTTGCTCCAAATTTTCTGTAACCCCTTGTGTTCTAGTGGCTTCTCGCCTTGCTTGGGGCGAAATGCTTAAAAAAAAAAAGCTGCGACACTGTTTTTGCTTCCACATCTCGTATATACAAGTCTGTTGTTGCTTTGAAATTTTTCATGCAACAAAAACAAACTATCATTATTGTTTCATACGTGTGTTGTTTGATATATTGAAATATAACTGTCATTTTAGATAATGGCTTATGTAAGCCGAAAGTTTAGATTGGATTTAAACATGTATCAATATGGTGATTTCCTTTTGTCTTTCAATGATAATGTTATTAAGCTCATCAGACAATATGAAAGGAACTTACTTAAAATAAATAGACAAAACTTGTCTCTATAATTTAATGAAACATGCATCAAAAATATATATATATATATATATATATACATACATACATACATACTTTCCCACATCATGTAAAAAAAAAAAAAAAAAAAAAAAAGAGGACTTTTTTGGTTACCGTGTATCTCCTAATTTCTTTTTTTTTGTTGTTTATTTTTTTAAAGAAGGGAGAGTAAAAACCAAAAACTGATACAATTTTTTTAAAGAACCCTTTTATTTTCAGTAATTCTATATCAAAAGTAAAGGTGGAATTGTGCAATGGGCACTGTGAAAAGATGATTATTTCTAGTCAAAGTTTTTTTTTTATATTCTTATAGAATCCCATCAGGTCACATAATAACAATAATGGTACTTCAGGGTTATCTATTGCCACTTTTTAAAATGCATTTCTTATGGGTTATCTGTCATCACCTTTTTTATGCATTGAGAATCTTTTTTAAAATTATGTACATGGTATTTAAAATGTTTTTTAATTAACTGTGAATCTTTGGGATTATTTTTTTTTTTTTTTACACTTAACACAAAAAGTGTCGCCAGATAACTCACAAGTGCGATTAGTAGCATAATTAACAAGTTGCGAGGGGGGGGGGGTCTAGTTTGCAATGTTGTAAATGTAAATTCATTGTAAGTTGGTCCTACGGAAACCAAAACAAATATGCTCATAACACGTGATTTCTTTAATAAAGTATTTTTTTTTTTTGCGAAATCCTTAATCTGGAGTGTTTAATCGACAAAACTATACGAAAAAAAAAAAAAAAAATCCAGATTACGAATTTCGCCAAAAAAATTATTTTTAAACTTTTAAAAGAAATCACTTGATTTGAGGTTGAGCATATTTTTTTGTTTTAGTTTTACGACTTTCGTACGTCGTGGGATGAATTTTCATAACAAACTAACAGTAACAAATAAATGTCTACTATCAACTTTTATAGAATAATTAACAAAGAATATAAAGATCGATATTTATAATCTGAAGTGCTTATGGTAATAGGGGGGTGGAGGGGGTTATGGTCGCAGTACCTAACTGTACCAAGAAATAAGTTAGTCTGCAATTTTTTTCAGCTTGTTTTTCTTGTCATTACAAAATTTTAAAAAACAAAGTGAAAATAGATTTTCGTTAAAAAAACTTAATGATAATTTCTGAAAAAACATGACCCCCCCCACCTTTTAAAACAATTTAAAAAAAAAAAAAGAAAAAGTTTTTTTTTTTATTTTTCTATTGATACGTGTTTAATTTAGTAGTTCAAATGTTTTTTAAACTAATAAAAAGAATATAGTGAAACCCGGATATAAGAGAGATTTTCTCTGGTCCCAAATTAGAGCCTGTGTTATGTATAAAAATAAAATAGACCAAACCCGGATATAAGAGACTTCTTCTCCGGTCCCGCCAACTCTCTTATATCCGGGTTACACTGTACCACAAAAAATATTTCCAAACGTTTTTTTTTTTTTCATCCCTATTTTTTTTTTTTAACGAGTGAAGAATTAGTAGTATTTATGTAGGGCAACAAAAAAAAAAATAATAATAATTACTAGGTAATTATTGACTTTTTTTTTTTTTGCAAATTTAACCAGGGACAAAAAACAAACAAAAAAAAAAAAACAATTTTTTTTTGCATTTACAAGTCAGATAAGAAAGGAAACCCCGCCAAAAAAAAAAAAAAAAAAAATGAAAGTGAGTAAAGAAAGAAAGCAGGTCACAAGATACGCTTCTTAATTCTTCAGCACAAACACTAAAATCAGTTTTGTATCACTTATCACATTTTACGACATTATCAAGAAAGAAAACACATCCCAAATGATAATGTTGATGGCCATGTGACAATCTTTTTAAGGTAAAAAAAACCTTCAGAAGCTAAAAAGCAAAACAAAAAAGTCACTAAACACACATCCCAGTTATTTTTTTCTAATTCACTAGCAATTACTGATTACGGTTAATATTTTAGAAGAAAATAAAAAAATCTGTAACCAAGTAATTTTCTTGTAAGTATTTAAAATTCATATCCGTACTAAAAAGGAATTTTTACGATATCAAAATATATATCCTAGAAACAAAGACAGACACTAATTTTTTTAAATTAAACCATGCTGTCATCAATTGTTTTGTACGAAAGATAAATAGTAAACAAAGTCTGAGAATTTACATTTTTTAGTAATGTTTTTTTTATGTCATAATGCCGCTGTCAACATTTTCAAATAAGGCATATCGCAATATGAGATACAGTAAATAAATTACCTTAAAGCTAAAAAAAGCGCGAATTTTCATCCATGTCTTGCTTGTTTTATTAAAAATGCAAGCTTCATGAAAATGCATTTTCTTTTTAGTCTTTAACTAATTAAAACAAATTAGAATACGATTGCAATGAAAACTGAGTTTATGAAGGATTCGATTATATTTAAATTAAAAAAATCAATCAAAAATTGTTTATAAATCGGATCTGAAATAAAGATTTTGTGCAAAAAACATAGAAAATCATCAACAGGTCTGGGCTGACTTGGATCAAAAAAACCTAACATAACATGTTTGTTGATGTTATTTAAAATAATAATAATAATAATAATTAACCTTAGCTTTAAATTTCATGAATTTAAAAAAAAAATGTTTTTTAACGTTTTAAAATCGTTAAAAAATTAACAAAAACAGATCACGTTTAAAAATTAAAAATCATTTTACATGCTGCGGAATCCTCGTCTGACATATGAAGACTTAAAATTGAGAAATTTAATTTTAATGTTATTTACATGTAAAATATAAATAAACAATTTGAGTTGAGAGGTGGGGAGTCAAAGAAAATTAATTGTTTTTTTTTTCATCAATAAATCAAGAAACAAACAAAAACATTCAAAAATTAAAACAGCAGAAAAATAAATTTACATTTCACAAAACATAATAAAAAAAAAAAAAGTAGTAAAACTATTATCATAATTTTAGTCATGTACTTACTAGTGTAAAGAAATGCAAACCATTTCTGGTTTGGAGATGAAATGCTAAAATAAATAAGGAAGAAACGACACGTTTCTTCTTCTTTTCTTTAAAATCTTCAAGTGACGACAACTGCTGTCTACATAAAATGGAATTGCGATGTCCAAAAAGGACATTTAGGCGAATTTCATGCCATAACATAGGAAATTAAGCAAATAATGGGGTTGCGTCTCAGGCTGGAAGAATGAAAAAAAAAGAAAAAAATGGTAAACCAGTTTTGCTAAGTTTCTGTTGTTTGTTTTTAATGCTTTTGTATGTATGCTTTGTTTTTTTTTAGGGGGTGTTTTTGTTTCTTTTTTTTAGTTCCATGCGACAACAATCGACATTTTCATTCCCGGTCCAGAGTTTGTTTTGAATTATTGCTGCGCATGCCTCGTTTAGCAACGGTGTCAAACGAAAAAAGTTCCTACTATAAAAAGATGACACAAGCTTCTTGAGATTGACAGTTTGTTTTCTTTTTTCTGTCCTTGTGTTATTTTTTGCTCTTTCTATTGTTTTATTTAATGCTATTTTCGTTGCTTTTTCGTTGCTTTTTAATTCTATTTTCATTGCTTTTTTATCGTTTTCACATTCTATGACCTTTAAGTAAGGAGTTACAATACATGAAATGAAAATAAATATAAGATCAGAATTATTGAGAGACTATTGGGCCTTAAAACTTACACCTGACTCTCAAGTGGAACTCATACATACGATCTATCGCTAAAGATGCAAGAAGAATGGTCGGCTCACTGTGATGCTCCAATAAATACCTGACTACTCCTGCTATCCTCTACCTTTAAAAGAGCCAAATCAAGTCTAAAATGGAGTACTGTTGTCATATTTTTAGGCAGGAGCTGCCCAGTCCTCACTTTCCAGTATTGATAGAATCCAAAAGCGTCTCCTAGGCTTTGTGGGGGACAAAGTAGATGTGGCAAGCCTCTCATTGCTCTATTGCTTCTTCCATGGAAAGTGATCAGGTAAACTACATTCCTTGGTTATACCAGTTCTAACCTTCATGATTAGAACCCACCATGCCACTCACATTGTAGCAAACCACCCACATTCCCTCCATATTCCATTGGTGAGAAGTAAGTCCCACTCAAATATCTGGATTCCCATGAACCACTGGTCTGTGGAACTATAAGATCAAGATCCTAAATCACAGGCTCCAAATTTAATAATACAATAGTCTATTCTGATTGGCTGAAAAATATCAATTAGGCTGTGGAATCTTCCACATCAGCCAGTTCACCCCTGCTAGGAAATGCACTATTCCTGTTGTAATTTTCACCATCACAATCTTACAAAATATATAACAAGCATTCATTGGTTAATCACCTTCAATCTAGCTTGCTGATTGGTCAGTTCCAACCAATCAAACTGCCTGCACGCGACAAATCTGTTTTTCCTGCGTTTTTGTTCTGAGCCTCCCACGTGGTACTACGAAATTATAATAATAAAACACGTGTAAACTCTCTCTCTCTCTCTCTCGCGCATCTCATTCCTTGCTGCCAAGATGTAATCTTCAAGAACTCCCGTCTTAACTAATGCAGTCAGACGTTAAAGACCATTATCAACATTGTTACGTTTTGAAACAATATGTTTATGAATAATTATTCTATGTCTTGTGTTAATTGTTGTGGATGGAAGATTATTGAATACGCACAATTTTAAGCCTTCTGATAATTCAAACCTTCTATTCCTCTCCAACACACATCACACATCCACAACATGTTGTCAACTATGTCCGAATGTACCAACCTAGTTTGTGACCCGAACAAAAACACTATTGCACCAAAGCAATTTGGAGCGTACCATGTTGTAGAGGACTGTGTAGGTTTGAGTGTTGTTGAATTATTGTTACCCATGCTGTTTATTCCTGCTAGAAGGTTCGCTAACAGAACATGCCGAACTCAAGTCCAAACAAAGATATAAAGAAAACAAACAAGACATATATATATATATGTCAACAAATATATGTATTAAACAACAATTTTACAAGTGTCAAAGACATCAACATTTGTGTTTGTGTGTGACCGTAAAGAGTTTGTATTTTGGTGAATGTTCATACGTATGCGTATGTGTGTTTAATGGCGTTTTCCCACAAGTGGGCAAAATGCGAATTTCTACGAGAGATTACATTTTTAAAATGTGTCTGCTGAAATGCAAAGTAGAAAAGAGAGCAAGGTAAGAAATCACTCAGTGTTTATAGTGTAGGGAGAGCGACCCCTAGTGAACAATTAGGGAATTAAGGAGGAGCTAACTCCGACAACATGACCCAAGTTAGCAATAAATATGAAATGTCATTCATCCTCGCCTGTGAGCCAAACAGAATTTTTTAGCTAGTCACACGAATCTGTGTCACACAATTCCAGACTTTATATTAAAGTTTCTTTAACATAATTTCAGTATGAAAAGAACACTCACTCACATAGCAATATTTTATCACGAACAAACAACTCAAGTTTTCCACATTCAACTTGATACACGAATCTTTGTCATACGCTTTCAAGCTCAACGTTAATTATTGCAATTAACATAAATACAGCTTGTTAAGAATCACATACTCCAACTACAGAATATTCTCTTTCTAGCATCCTGCTACCACTTCCTTATCAATGTATAATTTTGTATATTTTTGTGCAAAAAAAGTGGATCAGAGAGCCCGCTCGGCTTGGTAAATATTTTCAGGAGATATCAGCTTCTAATTGGTCAATAGACACACAAGTGTGCATTGCAATCCACCCACATACAAATATTTTTTCCAGAGTGTGACAAAGTCAAGTTTCACCCCCATTTGCTGTGATCCTGTCACGTGATTATATTATCTATAAATAGCAGACACGAGTTCACTCATTCTCTTTTACTCTTCTAAATTCCTGCGAAGATGTGATCTTGAGGATTCTCATCTAGACCATGGGTGGTCAGATGTCAAAAGCATATTCACGCATGCACGTACGTACAAACTTTTCCAACCTACATTACAAATATACAGAATAGTTCCAAACATGCAACAAGAACTTTTCTCTTTGAAATATTCCTCTAAAACTACAGTTTATTCAGCATTTCTCAGCTTTATAATTAATTCAAATTTTGTGAGTTCAGATAAAAATATTTCACATCTAAGAGACATAACTCCAACAGATCTTTAACTTCTACATATGTACATCAACTGACAAATAAATACAAATGTTATGTTTTTAAAACCATTTTGTTCCTTTCCTGTATTTCATGTTTTGTGGTAATTTTACATTTAATATAAATTGTGCGGCCATGTTATTCACGCAGCCATAAACAAACATCTAAAATTGTCCATTCTTATTACCAAGTCACTACATTATGGTAACTCTGACGTCTGAAACGGAGCAAGAGAAACATCTAGACCACTACATCTTCAAACAACACAAGTGGAAACACAGTCAAAGAGCGACAACTTTGTAAACATTAAAGTAAGTCATGAATAATACTTCTACTTTAGTACAAAATTGAACTATTTATTTTTCCTTAAATTACAATAATACTCAAGCAAGCATATTTTCTTCTTTAAAGCACAAACTGTTCAACAACTTACAATCTTCCAAATCAGAACTTTGATAACACTTCACATCGAACCAACAAAATCTTTCTAACCCAAACTTAGTTAACACTTCAATCCAAACATAAAAAGACATTTTAACTTTTTAAAATACCTTTCAATTGTTTGTACCTCTGGTTATATAAATATTTTATTCATTGTTGCGCAAAATCTATTGTTTGTTGTTATTCAATTATTTTGTTGCATTTGCAATAATATAAATGCAATAGGATTATTAGACCCCTATGTGTCAGTAACACCTGCAGAACTGGCTTCCAAGAGGATGTTTCCCCAATCACTAGAATCTTAAACTCTATAGGTTTAGGGTTAACCGTTATCTTCCTCTCCTATCTGCATAAACTGTGCCTCTTACTCTGTAACCCTCTACTACACGTTGTTCAGAGTAAACATTTCAGTAAAAAATAAAAATATGTCCCCTTTCTTGAGTAAACATTTCAGTAAAAAATTAAAAAATATGTCCCCTTTCTTGAGTAAACATTTCAGTAAAAAAATAAAAAATATGTCCCTTTCTTGAGTAAACATTTCAGTAAAAAATAAAAAAAAATATGTCCCCTTTCTTGAGTAAACATTTCAGTAAAAAATTAAAAAATATGTCCCCTTTCTTGAGTAAACATTTCAGTAAAAAATAAAAAAATATGTCCCCTTTCTTGAGTAAACATTTCAGTAAAAAATAAAAAAATATGTCCCCTTTCTTGAGTAAACATTTCAGTAAAAAATAAAAAAATATGTCCCCTTTCTTGAGTAAACATTTCAGTAAAAAATAAAAAAATATGTCCCCTTTCTTTAATTAGCATAAAGGAATGAACAAAAAAATAAATAAATAAAATAAAAAGACAAGTTTAAGGCAAAATGGAAAGAAATAAAGCTTGGAAGATTATGCTTCACCTACCTTTCAAATGGGAAGAATTTCTGCCTTGAAAATAAGCATTATTCAAAAAATTGGAATTTTTACTCAGGCTTGAAAACAGCAAGACAAAGCAGTAATCGCTGATCTACAAGGGGTGGTAGTCCAGATTCCACTTTTAGGCAAGGGATGATTAAATCATGCTAAAGAAGTTTTATATATATCTTAAGTTATATCTGAACTTGTAAAAGTTCAGATATAACTTAAGATATATATAAAACTTCTTTACCATAATTTAACCCTAGACATAAACAGGTTAAGATTGCAATGATCAGGGAAACATCCTCTTACAAATAGCATGTGCCTGATTGATATATATATATATATATATATATATATATATATGTGCTATATATATATATATATATATATATATATATATATATATAAAAAAGGCTTAAACACTAATACTGGAATATTTTATTCAAAAAATATATATGTATGTGTATGCATGTATCTATATATATTTATATATTTTGCATATGTATGTGTATATTTACCACTAATATTATCTATCTACATATATATATATATATGTGTGTGTGTGTGAGCTTGTAACTCACACACAGACATATATATATGCTATCTGTAAGAGGATGTTTCCCTGATCATTGCAATCTTAACCTGTATGTCTAGGGTTAACCATTATCTATCTTCCTCTCCTATCCACATAAACTGTCTCTTACTGTAACCTTCAACCTCAAGTGGCCCCTGGGTTTTGTTCAGGTTGAACATTGCTGTAAAAAAAAACAAAATATGTCTCCTTTCTTTAATTAGCATAAAGGAATGAACAAAAAAATAAATAAATAAAATAAAAAGACAAGTTTAAGGCAAAATGGAAGGAAATAAAGTTTGGAAGATTATGCTTCACCTACCTTCCAAATGGGAAGAATTTCTGTCTTAAAAATAAGCATTATTCAAAGAATTAGAATTTTTACTTGGGCTTGAAAACAACAAATCAAAGCAGTAATATCTGATCTAGAAGTGGTGGAGGTCCAGACCCCACTTTCAGGCAAAGCATGATTAAATCAAAGTAAAGAAATTTTATAAATAAAAGCCCAAATAATATCTTTTAAAAATTGGTCTAATTGTCTTCCACTCTTGTGAGTGCGAAATAATAATAAACCCCTTCGCCCACTTTCTTCAGATTTGGAGGACTGAGAAATAAGAGGGAAATAAATTCATGTGCCTATGGGAAATTTTCTTTGGACCAATGAAAACCTTGCCTTCACAGAAATTGATTGGTGAACTGAAAATGAATCTGCAGGTCGACATAAAATTGTTTTTGAACCAATAAAAAAAAAAAAATTACAAAAATCAGCTGAGAAGAACAAGAAAAGAAAGTAGCAAGCCTATACAAAATTCTTTTTTATATAAAATGAGGAGAAAAATTAAATTAATCAAAGAAGTGTGTCTGAAATTATTTGAATGGTTTTGTTTTAGTTCCTTGTGACCAGTGTTGAAGTATTCACCAGTGTAAAATTACTTGCCAATTATATTATCAGCCTCTAACCAGCACGTAGAACTACAATGAATTTTCTCTCAAAAATCCAAGAAAGCTAGCTATTTAATACTATTTCTCTTAATCTCCTTTTGAACATATGCAACCATACAATGGTAAACAATGAACTCTCTTACCTTTGTAACACTATTTGGCACTGGTAAATGGAAAGAAAGAGTTAATGAATAGAACAATGGACAGACTGAGAGAAAGAAGGAAGATTTCTCTTTTCAAAAAAGCTTAATTCTCTAAAACCAGAAGAATTACTTCAAGAAAGGCAATATCACCACAAGAAGCCGTGTGGTGATCTTAAATTGACAACTGATTAATGATCTGTCCCCAATATAGGACGGATAAATTTTGATCTTCATTCTGCCTGGACCAACTCAATACAATGATTCCCAACAATGAATTCAATCTTTGCCAGCCTTATGATCAAAATTAAATATAATCTGGGATAAGGCAAGGTTTGGATCGAAGTGATCATCTTATTGATCAGCCACAGGTGTTGGATATTTGGGCAACTAGAAAGAAGTTTGAGAGTGACACTTTTGTTTTAAGCATTTTTTAATATTATTTTTTATCAGAACATTTAATCTGTTGTATGAATATTTCCTCTTCATGACAATACGTTAAAACTATGGACTTAAAGAATTCTGATTTATTTTCCTGAAACAAGTTACTGACACTGCTTCAAGTGTGTAAGTTCATAAATAAATTACTTGTTTAAAATTACCTGTGTGTTTCTTCGTCATTACTATCCTTCAAATCTTCTTGCCGTGGGTAAATCAACCATGCATTTTAACCCCTAAGACCTCAAGAACAAAATATAAAATGTATAAATTCACTTTCATCATATGTTTAGGTTTTATTACTATTCTAATCATCGCTTTTTAAAACAGTAAACATTTCCGAGGGGTAAAGGTAGTTAAAATAATGGTGGCGTCAATGGTAAAAAGATCTTTTTTTTAAACTCCTATGAAGATTTCAGCTCACCCTTAAACTATTATTCTTTGGTAAAACAGTTGGGTTTAGTAGTATTTGATTTTATTTAATACTAGCAGTAGAGCCCGGTGTTGCCCCGGGATGTAACAGTAAGAGATAGATCAAGCATCGACCATCATAAAGACTGAAAAATAAAATTGACAAAGATTATTCTTTTAGGTTGACGGACACGCATGTCTTAATTAGTTTTTTGTTTTGTTTTTTTTATGAATTGGTCAAACAAAACTCAAACAAAAACATTGTTTTCAATCGTTATGAGTCTATCAATTGAATAGAATTTTATTATAAACAATTGTCTTGTAAATGAAATTTTTAAAGCATTCTGAATGTAAAAATAAAGAAAAAAGTGTGCAAGACAATAAGAAACACTACCTGACAAAAAAAAGTGAAGTTTTGTTGAAATCGGTTGAAAAATGTAGGAAATCCGATCCCATATATAAACGAACAAACACACACACACACACACACACAACACACAAACAACCTGGGTTTTATAATAAGTATAACTCGATATGAGTTGTCCCCCTTTCATTCTCATAATGCCTCTTAATCATGTTTTCAAATTGATTTTGTGCAAAAAATTGTGTTTTTCCAATTTTTAGTGCTGTCAGAACCACCGCAAGGTAATTTTACGTAGTCCTGGGAAGTTTTGTTGAAATCGGTTGAAAAATGTGGGAAATCCGATCCAATATATAAACGTACAGACACACACACACCCTGGGTTTTATAATAAGTAAGATTAGCTTAAAAGTCACCCTATTGGGTGTCATTTAAGCTAGCTCTTGTGGAGGGCTCTTAATTGTGCCTTCATCAAAATAGGTAGGAAGGAGTAGATGTGATAGGCAACAATAAACTACAGAAGAATTCAAAATTAATTGTTCATTTATGTATTGCATTAATATCTAAGCTTAACTTTTAAAAGTTCAGTGATAGTTCTTTTGCTGCCATTTAATTTGAAGACAGTTTGATGTACATAGGTCCTTACTTTCTGGACAAACAATTATTTTTATTTCATGGGTGACTTCCACTGGATTTCTCAGTTAATTTTGATTATTCCCAAATTTATTTCCAATTTATAAAAATTATCATACCAAAAAATTTGTTGCAAAAAATCATGTACAAAAATCACCAAAAACAATCACCGTAATGAAAACTTGGTTATCCAAATTTTCAGAATTGAGGGTCCAGGTCTGGCATGGAATATTTTCAATTTGTTCACGGGGTCTGCCCGATTCCAAAATGGTACAATAATTCGGGCTACAACCTCTAGAAGTAAAGTTGAAAAAGCATGACTCAGTGAAACACATACATTCACATTTATTAAATAGAAGATGAGCTATTGAAAGTTAAAGAATTGTATTCTTTATAACTGAAAAAGTGTGACACACTGACATTCGCATTTATTATATAGAAGTGTTTTTTTTTTATTTTTACTGATAGTTAATCAAGGTCCAAGGGCAACACAAGCTTTGTAACAATATTTTATAATTAATGTTTGATTTTATTTTATCTAATACTAAGAGCAACAAGTGATATAACATTGTGGAATGCCATAATGTCCTGAAGTGGTATGGTGCATAGAAGAAGAATAACAATTATCATTATTGGTGATTCTACAGGGAAAGCAAGAGATCATTCACTCACCAATTTTTGTCTGCCTTCTAAGTTCCCCTATCATTTTTATATGCAATAATGTACAGGCATAGTCAATATATATTTTGATATTCTTAAATTTCTGAAAAAATCCAGCACCGTACCCAAGTTATAGTTCATTCTCGTGAAGTTTTCCTGTAATGTTTCTCCCAAAATAAAATTACTGAAAATATGTCTGAGAGATTCTATCACCAGTAACAGACTGGTGAAGTATAAAAATTAGAAAAAAGCTCCCTCCATGTTCATTTTGAGTATCACTTTCCCATCTACACATACACATTAATCTTGCCCTCCACCCTAGAGCCCATCACCTAATAGCTGTAACACTTAAAAAAAAAAAACTCCCTCCATGTTCATTTTGGGTATCACTTCCCCATCTACACATACACATTAATCTTGCCCTCCAAACAAGAGCCCATCACCTAATAGCTGTAACACTTCAAAAAAAAAGCTCCCTCCATGTTCATTTTGTGTATCACTTCCCCATCTGCACATACACATTAATCTTGCCCTCCACCGAAGAGCCCACCACCTAATAGCTGTAACACTTCAAAAAAAAAGTTCCTCCAAAATAAAATCAGTTAAAACACCACTTAGGTGTTTCCATGCTTCTTAAAACATCCAATCTTCCAGTCAGAGGTCTTACTACTGGGTGTAGTTTATTGTCATACCCAGGACTGAAAAAGAAGAAGAAAAGCAGCAACAATCTTCACCGATGGTTCTGTGGGTGGAAGGCGAAGACGCGGTCATTTCTCCAACCAGTTTTTTTGTCAGCTCTGTAGGTTGCCCTCCCAGTTTTATATGCAATAATGTACAAGCATAGTTAATATATATTTTAATAATCTTAGATTTCAGAAAAAAACAAAACCCAACAAAAAAAAACAAAAAAAAAACAGCAAAGTAACCAAACTGGAATTAATTCCTGTGAAGTTTGTCCCTCCTGTTTTTCGAAAAATAAAATTGCTGCAAGCATTTCTGAGAAATTCTGTAACCGATGACAAACTGAGTAACATTTCGCAGCTAGCAACTGAAAGTTTGCAAGCCGAGACAATTACTTTACACCTCAGAATGTTTTTTGGATGAATTTGATAGTCACCATAATAATTTTAGGATTAAACTGCATTAAATCCTTGGAGATTATTTGCAAACAACTTGTCTTTGGGAAAATAGTTGGATTTAGTAGTATTTTATTTTATTTAATAAAGTGTTATACCTGTTAGGTTGCAAATGGCGATTATCTCCCTTTTCATTGAAATAGTCACATGGATCACATGACAATGAGATGCACTAGAGAGTTGTGTCCCTTTAATTGAAAAAGTGTGACAAATTGACATTGGCATTTATTATATAGATAATAAAGTCATATCAAACAGAAAAGTATGATAGATTAATTAACACCTTAAAATGTGTTATCAGGTATGTGTAGTTAGCACCATTGCCTGAAAATTCAGAAATAAATTTTGAAACGAATATTAGGAGAAGAAACACACAATGGCTAAACATCTGGTTTATTTCTATTCTTTAATATTGTAAAAAATTAATCTATTTTAGTGAAATATATGTAGAACATTAAGATTTTAATGGATAATATGGTACATCTTTAAAAAAAATTTTCATAGGAATGGCTGTTCTATGGGATTGTATTATACTCAAGGTTGTAATTTATTCTGTTTTTATATTCAGAAAAATGGTGTCATAATATACTCAACTCCTATTATATGCAAGAAAATGTGGTAGCAGTATTTTATTTAATAAAGGATTATGACAATATTTAAAAAAATCATTTTCTAAAGGTGTAACAAAGTATAACCAAAAAGGTGTTTCTAAAGGTGCAATAAAGTGTAACGAAAATTAAAAAAGAATTTCCCACACGTTCACTTTGAGTTTTGCCTCCACTTCCACACACTCACACTCATATACATTAATTTTGTGATCCCCACAACTTTTTAATTGCTAGAAACACTACTATCCAAAAAGTGAAGATTTACCTAGCTTTTAAAATCAGCTTTAGAAATTGTTTTTTTTTTGATTGGGTTTATGTCTCAACCACTGTTACAAATGAAAAATATATAATTATCTCAGCCGCAAGGCAGTTTGAATTTTACTCTTGTTTTTTGTATGCGTATTTTTCTCACCAAGTATTTTGCTGATAAATTCTTTATCAATTAGGTTATAAAAGCTCCAAGCAATTATCATTCTAATTTAGTTGTACAATTACTTTGTTCATTATTCAGTTGTTTGTTTACACTGTTTTTTTAATCGGATTTATCCCAAGTAAATTTACCCAAAGCCACTAAGACAGAAAGGGTTACTGGGTGTGAAATAATTAGAAATAAGAAATATTACTAAGGAGCCTGAAGAATAAAAGAAGAGGAATCAGGAAGACAGTAGATAATGATTGACATTGCATTTAAATTTTGGAAGATCAAAGTTGGCTGGAAATCATGGAGCCCGAAAAGTGTTCCCCAAGCAAGAAGTACAAGAAAAAAAACTGTTAGCATCGAATTTATGGTTACATCTAGCCAATTTAACTGTAAATTGATGAGACCTTGTTGCCAAACTTGTAGAGTGCTTAAATTCATAAAGTCTAAGTACCATAGTGAAGAGCATTATTGATTTGTAATATATACAAGATGTGGCACAAGGCCAAAAAGGGGAATGGGGTAAAGGATGATCTTCTTCTATCTTAACATTAAACTTAGCTAGCCACAAATCCTGACCCAAACATACAACAATATTCCTTACACCAAGACAATGCATTTTTATTTACCATTCTTACTTCATCCACCATAATACCGCAGAAACTCCATGAAGTCCTAACTAGTCTCCATATGTACAATTCATAGTCTGTGGGGGAAATAAAACAACAATTTAAAATCATAGTAAAGAATTATTTCGGCTTCAAATACAGAAAATGTGGCACAAGGCCAAAAATGGGGAATGGGGGAAAAGGACAGTCTTCTTCTGTCTTAACTTTAAACTTAGCCACAAACACTGACCCAAGCAGACAACAATATTCCTTACACCAAAACAATGCATTCTTACTTACCTTTCTTACTACATTCACCATAATACCTCATTGTCTCTATGAAAGTCCTAAATAGTCCCCATATGTACAATTCATTGTCTGTGTGGGGGAATAAAACAACAATTTTAAAAACTATCCCCAATGAGTATTTACAATGTGAATACAAATCTATTTACAAGAAACTAAACAAAATAATGTTAGTAATACCCCCCCAATCATTAAATGTGGCAGAAACATCGGTTAACCGGACGGAATCAATGCGGGACTTTAATCATATAAGACATTCATTCATCCCAAGCAGTCACACAAACACACACTCATTCAAACACAACAACAAATACAAAAATCACACCCGAAATGAAAGTTGCCTTGCATCCACCAGAGAACTGCCATCACTGACCACCTAACGAGGAAGGGGATGGTGAATTAAACTATTGAAAAAATGGGGACAAACTGTCTCTTGGCAAAAAACAACAGCAATAATAATAATAATAATAATAATAATAATAATAATAATAATATCAACAACTGTTATGATTATTATGAATAAAAACAATTATATAATAATAATTATTATTATTCATAATTGTAATTAATAATAATAATAATAATTATGAATGATAATAATAATTATGAATAATGATAATAATAATAATAATAATTATGAATAATGATTATAATAATAATAATTATGAATAATGATTATAATAATAATAATTATGGATAATAATAACAATAATTATGAATAATAATAATGAATAATAATAATTATGAATAATAATAATGAATAATAATAATAATTATGAATAATGATAATAACAATAATTATGAATAATGATTATAATAATAATAATTATTAATACTAATAATAATAATTAATAATAATAATAATTATGGATAATAATAATAATATTAATTATGAATAATAATTATGAATAATGATAATAATAATTATGAATAATGATAATAATAATTATGAATAATAATAATAATAATGATAATAATGATAATAAAAGGATAAAGAAAGAAGTAAGAAACTTTATTCAAAAGAAGAAGTGCAAGAGAGACCATAATGCACCGACTGAAGCAGTAAAAAACCTGAAAAAGAAAGCAACAGGAAACAATGGCAAGATAGGCCTCTTCATGGTCAATACTCTGCCTGTACCAATCAAGCTGATGTAGACAAACCCCACACCCATCAGCAATTATGTAGGGTAGGGCTAAAAGCTGAAACCGAAGGGTTTATTCTTGTTGCACAGGACCAATGCTAGTTAACTTGAAATTACGAAGCACACATACTGAAAAATTGTGTTGACCACCAAATGCAGATTCTATGATAAATACCCAGAAACATTTGACCATCTTGTATCAGGTTGCACAGTGTTAGCACCCAGTGAAGATAAATCTCTTCATGATAGAGTGGGCCAATATCTGCACTGAAAAATCTGCAACCTTTACAGAAAAGAAACTGGTATGAACCTCACCCAGACCCAGTTACAGAGATAGGACCTGTAACAATTTTATGGGACTCTAAAATACACACAGACAAAACAATCAAAGCTAATCACTCAGACATCACATTCAAAGACCAAAAAAACAGAATATGCTTTCTTATTGACATGGCAGTCATTGCAAATTGTCCGTCCTGGGTATGATGATAAACTACATCTATGTCCTGGGTAAGATGATAAAATATGTCCAACAGCAAGGCCTCTGATCAGGAATGTTAGAGGAGTTTTTGGAACCACCTCTGATCCGGGGTGGTAGCACCTGTTAGAGTCCCAGCTATGGGCAAATAGTTAACCCCCAAAATGAGGTAAAAAGCCTTATGAAAGTGCAAAAATAGGTTTTCATACCAGAAATACTTTGTAAAAAATTATTACCAGCAATATATTTTTGAAAAATAAATATTACCAGTAACACATTTTTGGAAAAAAAAATTACTAGCAATTCATTTTTTAAAATAATATTACCAGCTATACATTTCTGAGAAAAAAAGTATTACCAGAAATAGATTTTTGACAAAACAAAATATTACCAGGAAAAAAAGTTGTCAGCATTAAATAACCCATTGAGGTTGATATGCCATAAACAAAACAAACCAAACCAATCTAAATCAAAGAATACATATTCTATTCATACGAATCTATCCTAAAAATGTTGTCAGCATTAAATAACCCATTGAGGTTGATATGCAGTAAAACAAAATAAACCAAACTAATCTAAACCAAAGAATACATATTCTATTCATACGAATCTATCCTAAAAAAAGTTGTCAGCATTAAATAACCCATTGAGATGTTGATATGCCATAAAACAAAAAAAACTAAACCAAACATTGCAAATTATAACATATCTTTGAAGATTTTCAAAAAACTATTAAAATAAAAGAACCTTGAAGTGATAATCTAAAACATGTGGCACATGAGGACATCTGTAATTCCAGTTGTAGTTAGAGCACTCAGATTGATTGAAAAAGTTTCTGACAGACTCATTGAAGGGGTTCTTGATAGCCCATGCCATGAAGAAATACAAAAAATTGTACTCACAGGTACAATTTGTGCATTACGAAGGGCTTTATCTATGTAAAATTGTGTGTGATCTTAGGATTTTTGTTTGCTTTTTTTTGTTTTGTTTTCACAAAAATGATCAGTAGAAAATGTCATGAAACCATTTCTGACCTTAGATCTCTGGTTGAGACCTGGAAGGAAATGTGTATACAACAGAAATTCAAGGAAATAATAATAATAATAATAATAATAATAATAATAATAATAATAAACACAACTGCATGTGAGCAAGTGTCTGCAATAAGTATTGGCTAGCCACCCTAGTAGGCGAGTCGAATACGAGTGGCCAGCTATATATATATATATATATATATATATATATATATATATACTATTTACTTTATTCGGACTATTGTCCTCATCTTTGTCACCATGTTTATCACAGCGTTTCGGCCATTGTACACTCCTGCCTTCTTCAGGTGGTTGGAACATTGAACAGAATCCTTTATTTTGCTCACTGGAGTAGACTGTTCTAGTTCCACGTGCCATGTCTAATGGATTTCAGTTATCCCCTGTTAATTTCCCTCTCAAAGCTCTTCACCACCTTAACCAGGTATTGAACTCTTTGGGTCCATTCACTGGATCTAACTAACACCTTTATCCACTGTGACATGCATCCTTGAGGACATCTGTGTATGAATTTCTGGGTATTATAAACCTCATGTCTTCAGCATCATTTTTTTACCAGTGCTCATATTGCAATTTTTGCTGTTATCTTTGGATGTTTTTTACCAGAGCTCATATTGCAATTTTTGCTGTTATCATTGCTTTTCTCTGGCACTCCTTATTACTGGTTCCCATATTGTATTCATTTCTATGCTTGGTCGGCTCAGGAGATTTTTGTGGCCTAGCATATGTGCTGATTCCTTAAGTTTACGAATTTTCCAATGATGTTCTTTGTCTATGATCTCATCTTGATCCCACAGAGGGCAGTGATCTTCCTTTTCTCTCCATATGTGGTCAGCCATGCCTGATTTTTCCACTTCCCCTCATGTTACATCTTTCTGGTGTTCTTGAAGCCTTACCTTATGGGAGCAGCCTATCTCCCCTTTATATTTCTTTCCGCAGCTATACGGGATAGAGTACATATAGTCTTTAGTCATGTTCTCCTCTATGGGGGGTGGGGGGTCTTACTCAGGAGAGATATCTGCGAAGTGTTGTTCCACTTTTGAAGGTTGTCCTGATGTTATATAGGCCGCAGATCATTTGTATTTTCTCTGATAACCCCTTCACATAAGGTAGGCAGACTGTTTTCTGAGTGTTGTTGTCCTCTTGTACCCGTCTATCCCAGTTTTTTGGAGCTGCTGCCATGTACCCAGAGTAGTTGTTACATTGTAGGGTACTACTTATACTGACCAATTATTTATCTAATGTCTCTGGGTCACCACATGACTTTTGCTTGATGTTGTAAGCAGCGGACGATCCCTTTCTTTATGCTGTATGGATGGTGGGAGTTGAAATTGAGGTACTGTCCGGTGAATGTTGGTTTATGGTATACGGATGTCTTGAACCCATGCTCTGTTTTCAGATATTAGAACATTCAGGAATGGGAGTGTGTTGTTACTTTCTTTCTCCATTGTGAACTGTATCAAAGTTTTTATTGAGTTCAAGTGGTCCAGTAGAACCTGAACAACTTCCTGGTGTAGCCAGAGTATGAAGGTGTCATCTGCACACCTTAACCATAGAGTTGGCTTTAAAGATATAGATTCTAATGCTATTTCCTCAAAGTATTTCATGTATATATTCGCCTTGACACATGGTACAGTGGATAAAGGCGTTAGATTCAGTGACAGGATCCAAAGAGTGTGAGTTCAATACCTGGTTAAGGCAGTAGAGAACTTGCAGAGGGGAATTAACAGGAGATAACTGACATCCATAAGACATGGTATGTGAAACTAGAACAGTCTAACCCAGTGAGCGAAATAAAGGGTTCAGTTCGACATTCCAACCTCCTGAAGAAGGCCGGAGCGTACAACGGCTGAAATATTGTGATAAACATGGTGACAAAGATGAGGACAATAGTCTGAATAATGTAAATAGTGTACTTAATACCTCATCTCAGAAATATATATATATAGCTATCCACCTGTTCAGATTGAAGTGGATAAGGTCCAGAACAACTAAATGGTCAGTGTTAAGCTGTATGTTAACATTTTATTACTAACATACCAAATATTTAATTAAAGAGCTAGGTTGTGAAGTTTTGCCACACCCAACCTTTTCTCCTGATTTAGCCACTTTAGACTACCACATTTTTCAGTCACTTTCTAACAATTTGAAGGGTGTTTCATTCAACAATGATGTAGAGCCTAAAACGTGGTTTGGGGGATTTTTCATGTTAAAACCTGGTGATTTCTTTCATCAAGGCATTGAACAGTTAGTTGATCATTGGCGAGATATCATAAACATTGAAGAGGAATACATTGTTGAATGATTCATCAGAATCATACTTATTATAAAACCCAGGTTGTGTGTGTGTGTGTCTGTACGTTTATATATTGGATCGGATTTCCTACATTTTTCAACCGATTTCAACAAAACTTCACAGGACTACGTAAAATTACCTTGCAGTAAAAATTGGAAAAACACAATTGTTTTTGCATGAAATCAATTTGAAAACACGATTAAGAGGCATTGCGAGAATGAAGGGGGACAACTCATATCGAGTTATACTTATTATAAAACCCAGGTTGTTTGTGTGTGTGTGTTTATATATGGGATCGGATTCCCTACATTTTTCAACAGATTTCAACAAAACTTCACTTTTTTTTGGCAGGTAGTGTTTCTTATTGTCTTGCACACTTTTTTCTTTATTTTTACATTCAGAATGCTTTAAAAATTCCATTTACAAGACAATTGTTTATAATAAAATCCTATTCAATTGGTAGACTCATAACGATTGAAAACAATGTTTTTGCTTGAGTTTGGGTTTGACCAATTCGTAAAAAAAAAATTCATAAAAAAAACTAATTAAGACATGCATGTCCGTCAACCTTAAACAATAATCTTTGTCAATTTTATTTTTCAGTCTTTATGATGGTCAATACTTGATCTATCTCTTACTGTTACATCCCGGGCAATGCCGGGCTCTACTGCTAGTTATTAATAAATAATAAGTTTTAAAATAAATTATATAAAAAAAAACGAGCAAATTTGGAAATAGAAATTCAGGATGTAGGCTATTATGGAGGTCCACAACTTCCCCTCCTTTGTAGCCCTTAATAAAGTTTGTCTTTTTGATGTCTCTCCTAATCACCATTCTGCTAACCATTGACATAAGCTCGTTAGGTAGATTAGGACACTCCTTTTCACTGTCCCTTTTAAATGTCTCTCTCTCATTAGAAACATGTCCATTTTGTTTATATTTTACTTAAAACTTCCTTGTTGCTTACATATTCTGTCCATGGTATTCTCGGCATCCTTCTGTAGAACCACATTTCTCTTGCTTCAAGCCTCCTTTTCAATTGTATGGAAATTGCTCAACATTCACTGTCATATGAGAGGAGTGACATTATATAGCAGTTCAGCATTCTTTTCTTTGTAACAAAATTTTCCTGTTTCTTAATACATTGTTTAGCTTTTGGAAGGCTTCTTTTGTTATTCCAATATGCCTTCAGATTTTTCATACATTATAAACATTGGCTGTGTCTATTCTTATCCTATATGCCTTGTTCCTTCTGGATGTGGATGGTCATAGCTCTCTCCAACTTCCTGCCCTTTGTAGGTCTTAGTAAATTTTGTCTTTTTACTATCTGTTCTACACCCTATTCTGCCAACAATTTACTGAAGTTCGTTAGGTAGGTTATGCTTTTTTTTCCTCTGTTCCTCTTGTCTTCAATATATCCTGTGAGTGTCAAATTTTCCAAGCCCTCCTTCCTCATTATGTGCCCTAAAAATTTCAACTATCTCTTTCTGATGTTAAGTGTCCTTTTTGTTTCCATTTTATCTAAAACTTCGTCATTGCTCACATGTTCGGTCCATGGTATTCTCAGCATGCTTCTGTAGAACCACATTTCTGTTGCTTCAAGTCTCTTCTTCATATTTGATCCATGGTATTCACTCTTCCCAATGTTAAGTACAAGTGTCCTTTTTGTTTCCATTTTCTCTAAAACTTCGTCGTTGCTCACATGATAAGTTCATGGTATTCTCAGTATGCTTCTGTAGAACCACATATTTGTTGCTTCGAGTTTCTTCTTCATGTTTGATCCATGCTATTCTCTCTTCTTGAGGTTAAGTATAGGTGCTATTTTTGTTTTCATTTTCTCTAAAACCTTACATCTTTGGGTAGCAATCCTTGTTTTATACATGTTTCATTAAATGTGAAGGCGAAGTAAAATTCTGTAAGATTCTAGAAAAACTAGATAAAAAAAATTTACAATATTTTCCTTGCCCATCACATCTTGACATACATTGACTTTCTAGGGCACATAATGAGGAAAGAGATCTTGGGAAATATAATACTCACAAGGCCAATTGAAGGCAAGAGGAAAACAACACATAACCTACCTTAGAGATCTTGAATGAATGGATAGCTGAATAAGATTTAGGAGAGATAACTAAAAGATATAAACTTATTAAGAGATACAAAAGACAGGAAATTGTGAAGAGCCATGATCTCCAATGTCCTAAAGGGACATAACACTTCTAAGACTACAGTGGGAATAGCTTAATATGTGGGGTGTGTTAGGAGTCCTGAAGAAATAACTCTAGTGTTACCAGTCACATGAAAACCAGCAAGCAAATAGGACAGAATTTACAAAACAGGCCAGGCCCTGAACAAAACAATTTAGTTTGCTGCACCTGCAATAATCATATGCTGGTTTCAAGAACCACTGTCATTCTCATGAGAGCTAAAACCATGGATCAAACTTGTCAGTGATGGTCATACTCATTTAACGAGTCAGCAGCCATTAGTATGTATGTATGTATGTATGCAAATATCGATGTATATGTTTAACCAAGTAGGGCCCACAGTTCTCCCTCATTAGGGGTTTATATGTAGAAACTGTCCCAGGGATCTCAAGAGCGAAGCCATTTGGAGTTCCAATTCTTGTATGGCCACCAATGTCGGAAAGGTTGAGGAGGAGGAACCAAACTGAATTCAACCAACACCCTGAATACTCCAACATGATCTCAATGACCAAACCAGTGGAAGAAGGCAGCACGAGTTGGGCTGGTGTAACTAAGGCAGACCTTGAGAAACCAAGCATCCGACAACGCGATGTTTGCCAGATCTCACCTGTCTCAATCAGCAGCAAGGGAGACACTTCTGGCCAAGTGAGTGGGCTTCGCCGTCGCACAGAGTGGTATGGCAAAATCAAATTCAAGTGAATGGCCTTGTCAAAATCTTTGATTCTCAGCCATCTCTGCCATTACTATCAGGAGGGGAGAAAGGGAATAATGAGAGAGGACAATGATCCTGATGCTCAGATGCGAGTCAATGATATGTAGAAACCTATACTTAATACTAGACATTACATAACACTCTAATTTTATGACCCTAAAATTAATACTTTTTTTTTTATAAAACTATAACCTCTATCTATAAAAGGCAGGAGGTGTGTGCATGTGTAACGAATGCACGGCCGCAATTTCCGACGGATTTGCACCAAAATTTACATGCACATGCTCCAAGTTAGTGGGAAGGCCAAGACCAACTTTGCATTTCCCAACTCCCATCGATAGTGGAAATAATCGATTTTTTCATGCATCTACGGCAGTTTTCATGTAGTTTGCGGCCATTTTCTACTGGCCAGAGTGAGAGCCTATAGCTGGCTGCCACGAGTAGGCAGGAAGATTCTATTGGCCAGTGTGAGAGCCAACAGCTGACTGACACGAATGTTAACTAGCATGCTAGCATGCAAAAAAATCGATGGCTGCATTTGTCACAAGTGGGAAAAATTTAAATCTGCATGGCACTTTACTCCAATTGGCTCATTCGCTTGCTTAAACTCAACGTTGATTCTGATTCCGCAGAACTGGGTTGGGTGTGAAAAAGTATTTGTTGTTAACATTTTTTTTCATTCGGATTTTCCATTTACAAGTCATTTTTTAAAGCTGATCATTTTGTGTTCATTTTGTTTAGTTCTTTTTTTCATAACAGATTTAATGTTTAGTATAGAGCTTAGAAAAATTTGCAGTGTGAGATAGGCAAGAAGTAAGGCATGTAGCAACATCAGCACGGCAAAGGGCACTCCTTTAAAGGTAAGGAAGGGCAAAAATATTTTAAGTCAAGTGATAGTGATTGTTGTATGAGTCGTACGATTTTTTAATCAAGCACGGGCAATGCCGGGCCATGCTGCTAGTATACTCATATAATGGATTTTTATTTTAATTTTTAATATTAATATCGTATTTTCCAGTAGGTCAATATTTTAAGGTTTGTGAATACACATCAAAATACATCTATATACACTGATGCAACAAAACTCCTGGGATAGGTACATAGTATTTTAAATGACATTCTCTAGCTCAGTAGTTCGATGTAGAATCGTTTCAACAAGTGGTTAGAAAAGGTATAAGCCAAATAATCATTATAATGTAATTCTTTTAATTAAATTAATTATATTTGGACAGCAATTGTTCTTTTGGGCATGTATTTTTAAAAACAATAGATATTTTGTGTCTATTATGTTTATTGATCTTTTTTCTTCAGTAAAAATATCCTTAAATAACACCCTCTAGCTCAGTAGTTTGATGTATCATCCTTTCAACAAGTGGTTACAAAAGGTATAAGCGGAACAATACTTATAATGTAATTCTTTTAATTAAACTGGTTATATTTGAACAGTAATTATTCTTTTGGATATGTATTTTTAAAAACAATAGACATTTTGTGCCTATTATAATTATTGATCTTTTTTCTTAACTACAAATATCCTTTTGCAAATCTGTTGTGTAGCTAAAGAGGTCCAAATTCGTGTAGTGTATTCCCAAGATTTCTACTCCCATGAATCATCATCAGGGAGTGGGAGAAAAGAGAATCGGTGAGTAGAAGAAAAGAGGATTAAGCAAAAAAGAGGATAAAATCTGCTTCTTTTTTAAGAAGCAGATTGTACCATTATTACTTTTTAAAGTTTCATTATTTTTTGCAAAGTAAATTGAATGTAGCTACCATTCACTTTCCAAGCATTCAGCTACTCTTTATCCTTACAATAGTCAGATTAGAGCAAAAATGATGTATTAGATCAGGGTTGAACCAACCCTAACTTTCCAGGCATTCTGCCACTTTTCATGCTTATAAGAGTCAGATTATAACAACAATGAAGTATTGCTGCCATATCAGGTCAGAGACTGAGGAATATTCACTTTCCAGGGATTCAGCTACTCTTTATCCTTACAATAGTCAGATTAGAGTAAAAATGATGTATTGCTGCCATACCAGATCAGAGTCCAACCAGTCTTAACTTTCCAGGCATTCTGCCACTCTTTATCCATATAAGAGTCAGATTAGAGCAAAAATGAAGTATTCCTGCCATATCACATCAGGGTTTGACCAAATCCTAACTTTCCAGGCATTCTACCACTCTTCATTCTTATAAAAGTCGGGTTAGACCAAAAATGAATTATTGCTGCCATATCACATAAGGGTTGGACCAATCCTAACTTTCCAAGCCTTCTACCACTCTTCATCCTTATAAGAGTCAGATTAGACCAAATATGAAGTATAGCTGCCATGTCAGATCAGGGTCTGACGAATCTTCACTTTCCAGGCATTCTACTACTCTTTATCCTTATAAGAGTCAGATTAGACTAAAAATAAATATTGCTGACATATTAGATAAGGGTCTTACCAATCCTAACTTTCCAGTCCTTCTGCCACTCTTCATCCTTACAAGAGTCAGATTAGACCAAAAATGAAGTATTTCTACTATATGGTGCTGTCAATCTTCACTTTCCAGTCTTTCTACCATGCTTCATCTTTGCAAGATTCAGATTATGCCCAAAATGAATTATTTCTGCCATATCTGGATCGCAGCTGTTCAATTCTCACTTTACAACTGGCCTTGTGGGTGAAAAAAAGCTTATTTATTATTTTTGATTTATTTTTCTCACATATGCAGCTTCTCACACTTATCACTACTATCTTCGTCGCTATTTCCATAGCAAATGTTCAGATGAGGCTCATTCTTTTGTCCCATTTGTTCAAACCTGTACATTTAGGACACACCATGCTATTTCCATCGAATTCATGGACACTCATTTCCCCTGTGTTCGAAAAGAGAAAGTTCCACCCAGCTTTCTCCCAAGAACTGCTACTTTGTGGGGCTGACTCCCATGTAGATGCTTTCTATAACACTACAATCTTTACATCTTCAATTAAGAAAAAAATAAAAATAAATAAATAAAATGATAGAATTTTTTTTCTTTTGACAAGGCTCTAAGCTTTGTACACCCACTGGGTCTCAAGTTTACGCCAGATCTCAAGTGAAACGCACATATATAATCCATTGCTTAAGTTGCTGAAAAAATGATTGGTTCATTCAATTGCCTGAGAAAGTACCTGACAACTTCTGACATATTTTTTATTTAAAAAAAATGTCAGCTTAAACAAATATAGAGAACCACTGCCATGTCTTGGTTGTAGTTTAGCAATCTTCACTTTCCAGCTCTGAGTGTATTCAAAATTATTTACATGGTGTTGTGGGTGAAGACTTCATCACCCTGCAACAGTATCAGCCTATTACTGTTCTGTCAGAATTTTTACTCTATCAGTAAATGTTCAGATGAGTTACACTATTCAGTTGCACTAATTCAGACCTTTACAGCAAGGTCACATCTTGCTACTTTCGATGTGCTAGGTATTGAACTCACACTCTTTGGGATAAAGGTGCTAGTTAGATCCAGTGACAAAGAGTGTGAGTTCAATACCTGGTTAAGGTGGTGGAGACCTTGCAGAGGGGACTTACCAGGAGATAACTGATAACTGACATCCATTAGACATGGCACGTGGAACTAGAACAGTCTACCTCAGCAAGTGAAATAAAGGGTTCAGTTCAACATTCCAACCACCTGAAGAAGGCTGGAGCATACAGTGGCCGAAACATGATAAATATGGAATATGTTTTTTTATATAAATATACAAGGAAAATGTTTTTGTATTAATATACAAGGTAATATGTTTTTTATATTAATATTATATAAGGGAATATGTTCTTTATATAAATATACAAGCAAAGATGTTTTTTATATTAATATACTAGGAAATGTTTTTTATATTAATATAGAAAGAAATATATTTTATATATTAATATTATACAAGGGAATATATTTTTTTCATATTAATATTATATAAGGGTATATAGTAAGGGTAAAGATGAGGACAATGGTCTGAATAATGTAAATAGTGTACATAATACCTCATCTCAGAAATATAGACAGATACTGAAAGGCCGAAACATTGTAATAAATATGGCGACAAAGGTGAGGACAATAGTCCGAATAATGTAAATAGTGTACATAATACTTCATCTCAGAAATATAGACAGATACTGAAGGCCGAAACGTTGTAATAAATATGGTGACAAAGATGAGGACAATAGTCCGAATAATGTAAATAGTGTACATAATACCTCATCTCAGAAATATAGACAGATACTGAAAGGCCGAAACGTTGTAATAAATATGGCGACAAAGGTGAGGACAATAGTCCGAATAATGTAAATAGTGTACATAATACTTCATCTCAGAAATATAGACAGATACTGAAGGCCGAAACGTTGTAATAAATATGGTGACAAAAATGAGGACAATAGTCCGAATAATGTAAATAGTGTACATAATACCTCATCTCAGAAATATAGACAGAAGAGACATCCTCTTTATCCTCATAATCTTCACGTCCTAACACCTTTTATGCACCTCATTCAATGACTGTCAACCTTGGGTAAACTAAAATTAGAAGAGTTAACCAAACTAGACTTGGTAACCATAACCCTACTCCAAAGTAGTGAGTTTGTTTCTACTTTATGGAACAGATTCTAAGAGAGGATGCTTCCTCAATCACTACGACCTTAACTTCTTCATGTATCAGATCAACTGTTATCTACTTTCAACAACCTCATTCAGTAACCCTCTACTTTGAGTGGCTCTTGGGCATTGTATTAGATGATTAACAGAAATTTTTTTTTTCTGGTTCCAAATCATTTTTTGAACTTCTTTTTTTTCTGGTTTCAGTACTTTATGAAATCTTTTGTAGCTTTTAAAGTCTGCAATGTCACAATATTGTCACATGATTTAAGTAAAACTGGATTTTTTTAAATCTATAATTAATATAGAATTTTTTTTTTTTTAGAAATCAATAATTAATACAGTGAGCTCCCGACTATTCATGCATTAATTGCTTCACACATTCATGGATTTTTCTTTAGAACATATGTACTTGTTATTTGCGGAAACCCCAAATATTCATGTGTTTTTCTGAAGAACATATATACAAATGATTTGCTGAGAACTCCCTCAATTCATGTATTTTTTTAATAGAACTTATTTAAAATATTCTTGTATTATTTTCCTGTTATTTCAGTGACTTAAAACATACAACAGTCTATTTTTATGGTAAAAATTGGCAGAATTGTACATCTTCATTGTATAAAAACATGTGCAAAAACATGCAAAGTGCTTGGGCTTTGTTCTTTGTTAGGGGCTGCGGCTGGGGTCTTAAAAGTGGCTTATGCTAAGTCTGGGGTGTGGGCATCATCACAGTTCTGTTTTTAGAAAACGTTTTAAAGTTTATATTTTATGTCTTGTTCATATTTTATACAGTATTTTCAATGGTTGTATCGATCTATGTGTAATTAAAAACGGTTATTGTACATATGAAAGAAAACTTACACTAAGTGTATGGTCACCAATACTATTTTTCAAAAATGTTTTAAAAGGAGTCTGAAATGTTTCTAAAGTGTTTACGATGAAAGTTTAAGGCATATGGGGTTTTAACAATCAAAATAGGTACTTATAAACACATGGGGGGGGGTTAAGTATTTGTGGATTCTAAATATTTGTGTCCGGTTCTGATCCCTAACCCCCGCGAATATGGGGGACTCACTGTATCAGTTTTTGTATTTTACCTTTTTATATTCAACAGCAGATTTCATGGCAGACATTAATGAGTCAAAAGGTCATAAAGTGTAATAAGAGTTTTATTTTTTTCCACTGACATGAAATGGAAAGATTATATTAAATCAATTGCTAGGTCTGCAGTTAGGAAAGGTGGTTCACTCTATTGTCCCAGAATCTTTTACATATTTATAAATCTCCCATCTGTCCATGCTTTGAATACTGCTGCCACATCTGGTCTGGTGCTCCTGCCATATTTAAAGAGATTCTTGCTAATATACAAACAAGAATCAGCAATGTTATTGGTCTTGACAGCTTCAGTCACTTTCCCACTGCGAGATCGTAGCTTCCCTCTGCCTTTTCTATAAATAGTTTCATGGTAATTGTTCTGATGCACTTTTCTCTTTGGTTTCTAGATTTTATGAATTTAAGTGCAGTACTAGATTGGCAGCTAGGTCTCATCATTTTACAATTGAAGTGGCTAGATATAAGTGTAACAGATTCTTCTATCGCACTTCTCGCTTTTGGAACTCTCTTCCAACTTCTTGCTTCCAGTCAACTTCAGTCTTCAAAAATTTCAATGCAATGTCAATTGCTATCTTCTGTCTTCTTAATTCTTGTTCTTTTATTGTCCTTTCTCCTTAATAGTATATGTTCTCATATTCTCTGCACTCAGTAACCCCTTTTGTCTTAGTCACTTTACTGCCTTGCTTGGGGTGAAATGGTTAAAAATAAAAGGTTCTGTAATAAGTATCAGCTTGGATTGGAAAGAAAAATTGGCAAGCCAAGTTAGTCACTTTTACACAAATACCATAGTGAAAGGTTATAACCATTACTTGTCCCCCAAACCATGGGTTAAATAACAGGGCAAACTGTGTTTTCTAGCCATGGTTAGCCACCAGTCTAGGAAAAGGATAACTCTGAATCCAAAGCAATCTAAGGTGCATACAACACAAATATTGAAAAAAATTATGGACTGCAGTTTTTTTTATTCATCACAGCTTCTTTTCATGACTTTTTATAAGCTGCTATGATTTCTTAAGAAAGATAGTGGTGTGCTTTCTCTATATATTTTTTAAGTCAGAGCAGTTTTTCTCTCTTCAGGATACTGATGATCATGGCTCTCCACATCTTCCTTTTCTTTATTATCTTTGAATTACCATAAATTCTTCAGAAAAAATAGTGGTGTGGTTTCCGTTGGTTTCTGCCTAGTTTTGAATTCAGCGTAGTCGTTAACATTAGAAAGTCTCTGCAATTTAGCTGGTTGACGGGGGTGGGAAGGAAATGGATTTATGACATTCCCAAAGGTATTTGTGCGAAAGTGAATGCAGGAATTTGAAATCGGCTCAGTGATTTCATTTTCCTCCCTGATAACAATTGTCACTTCTGATTTACTGAATTTTGTTGCAATGAAAAACACAAAGAGATTCATATTTCAAGTACACAAAAATTCTGTATATATATATTTTTTTCTTTTTTATTAATTCATTGTGTGCAAAAAAAAAACAAAAACAAAAAAACAAACAATATACAAAAGGAAATAAAACTCTTTGCCTATTTCAAATTTCATTTAAACTTTCTTTTTTCATATTTATTTTTTCGTTTTTTTTTTTTTCGTTTTTTAAATATTCCAGAATCTAATATATAACAAATTTCAGATAACAACAATTTATTTATTTATTTATTTGATGAATCTTTTTTTTTATTATTTTTTTAAATATTTTTTTAATTTTTTTTATTTATTTATTTATTTTTTTTGGTTTTACCCTGAGGGTAGGGAGAAAAGGGCATTGAAGAATGAGAGGGAGGCAAATTTAAGATTCCCCACCCCCCAAAAATTTCCCCACCCCCAAAAATAAAGAGAAAAGAAAAATATCCTGATTTTATTTATATGGAATGTTTAAAACATGTTACTTGTGTGTTTTTTTTGTAGGGTTATGTAGGTAAATATATATATATATATATATATATATATATATATATATATATATATATATATATATATATATATCTGTTTGTATACACACACATGCACACATGCACACATATAACATCAAATTAAATGTTCATTTATCTTGTCACCATTCTGAGTTTCATGGAATTACATCCACTCTTCAGGAGACTTGGTTAAAACATTGTATTCTTATTATTTTATGGTAGACCTATTTGAAATTGTTTTGCTATACATATATATATATATATATATATATATATATATATATATATATATATATATTATATAAGCAGGATTCTCCTGAAGAGTGGATGGAGTTCTGTGGGACTCATAGTGGAGGCAAGATGAGTGGGCATTGATATTGTGCACACATGATTGCAAAGACTGCAATACATGCATATATATATATATATATATATATATATATATATATATATATATATATATATATTATTATTCTCCGATAACACGACTCAGAGTTTCATGCACAACACAATCCTCAGGTGCTGAATAGCTCTGTTGTATTACATTGAGCACTGTTTTCTTAACATCAGCAATATATATATATATATATATATATATATATAGATAGATAGATAGATAGATACACATGTGTGTGTGTGTGTGTGTGTTTGTGCACATGTATGTAATAAAACTTGTTATACTGTTGTTCCCTGTTGTGTCATGCGATAAGCATCAATGATACAATTCCTTTTAGTAGGTATCCTAGTTTTATCCTTTTTCATAGAGCACTGTGTTTTCACTCCCAGCACTGTGCACTACATATGTGCATATATATATATATATATATATATATATATATATATATATGAGTGTGTGTGTGTGTGTGTAATGTATATATATATTTGTATAAATATATGTAATATATATGTGTGTGTGTATGTGGTGGTTGTACTTTTTGTTTAATCTGATAAGTTTTCGCTATAGTTTTTTTTCTTTTAAATATTTTTTCTTTTTAAATATTTTCTCACTTGTTTTCCGCATGCTATTTTTTTATTTTATTTTAAAAAAATTTTTTTTTTCTTCAAATTTTGTAAACAGCTCATTTAAAATCTGTTCAGGACTAAACATCAGCTGATTCTAAAAAAAAAAAAATAATTTGTAAAAATGTCATTTACTAGCATATTTCATACAAAATTACAACACATACAACCAACAATACATCTCATCATCATTGTCATAATTATTATTATCATTATTATTAATAATTCTGTTATTATTATTATTATTATTATTATTATTATTATTGTTGTTATGTCTCTTTTTGCAACAGATCACAAGCCAAACACTCGCCATTTTATTTTTATTTTTTTTTAAATATTTTCATCTTTAATTCTTTTTATTTTTTTTTTTAAAGTTTCAAAGGACTATATTCCACAAGAAGGAAAATTGCCATACTATACATGAAACAATATTTAAAAAAAAAAAAAGGTTTTATTTCTAAAACACCTAGCTCTATAGTTTTCTTGTAAAAAGTATCTACTGTAAATAGCAACATACAAGTCGACCTGGTGTACAAGTCGACTTCAAGATTTTTAGCTCAAAATTCCGAGTTAGGCCTATCCCTACCATATAGGTCAACCCCCCCCAAACATATGGTAGGCTACCAGTGGCCCAAGACTTAGCCCAACCGGTAAATGAAGTTAGGCTACAGTATATGATAACCTGTGCCAAAACTACAATAAGGTCACATCTCTTACCTGTATATTGGGACACTAACCTAATGAATATTTATGAGTCTTTGTTAAATTTAAAAAAGATGTTTATTTTTGTTTATAAATACTTGTTGCAAAATAAAATCCTTACATTTGCCTTTGATAAAGTCCGTAGGAGGACAAAACACATTGGCTAAGATAAGTTTTCCTTTCGTCTTTATTCGTATTGTCCATTTACAGATATGTGATAGTTAAACCTGAAATCTTTTACACACACACACCTCACGCACGCACGCACACACACACACAGAGGTGTGTGTGTGCATATATGAATTGGGATCAAATATAGATCAAATATGGGTACCTCGAGGTGGTGTAATGGTTAGCAAGCTTGTCTCGCTAAAACAATTACGACTGGGTAGTGTGTTCAATCCTCACTGGTTGCCCCATACATTTGGCCTTGGGCCACGTCTAAGCTATGCTTGGAAAATCACTACAGATCAAATATGGATTAGAATCTGACAAAATTATAAGATAAAGAAACATTTCCTATGACCTACAAACGTTTTCCTATTTCATCCCTATCCTACCATATATATATATATATATATATATATATATATGTGTGTGTGTGTGTGTGTGAACTGGGATCAAATATATATTAGAATTCGACGGAGTTATAGGATAAAGAAACATTTCCTATGCCCTATAAACGTTTTCCTATTTGGCCCTTATCTTATCATATATATGTATATATATATATATTTGGTTGATTGATGTGAGTTTGTGACCCTGGGTTTCACGCTTTTTGCAATTGTCGTTCGTTTGATGATCGCAAAAGCGTGAAACCCAGGGTCACAAACTCACATCAATCCAACCAAATATGTCAGCTCTATCTCTGATATTGAGCACTTTTCTAATAAGTACTGTGCATATAATATATAAATAATAATATATATTATATTATATATA
>CAHIKZ030005370.1:1095000-1102500 GCA_903632075.3 Acanthosepion pharaonis
ATTAAAAAAGTCGATTGAACTATTTTATATAAACAGTTCAAGAAATCCCTTCCGTTGAATATAGGAATACGTAGAGATTAATAGGTTCTTATATCTTCATACAAGCTTGAAGTCCTTCCCGTTACAAAGCAAATCAAAAAATGATTTCAAAAACGAGGGAACAGTTCTAAAAAACAGTTCGATAATAAATACTTTCCTTACTTGATCAATAGATTCTTATATTCTCGTCCAAGCTTGAAGTCTTCCATGTTATAAAGTAAATTCAGGTTTGTATTTCCAGTAGACAGTATGTAAGCAAATATATTTCTGTATTTTTCTTCATACTGTCGGAATCTATATCCATATATTTGCTTCCATACACAGAAATGTAGATGAACATATATATGTATGAATGCTTGTTGGTTGGTTGTTTTTGTTTAGCGGCAGTCAATAGGAGTAGATAGTTTTGCCTATTTGAGCATGAGAAGAGGGTTTTGTTGTTCCCTCCAAAGTCTACTTTAAGTCTGTACTTCTAACATATCTGCCTGAACCTTAGAATTTTATTCACTAAATCTTGACCACTTCATGTCTAGAATTAGCTGTCTATCTTTCCTGTTACCTTGCTTTTTCTTACACTAATACAACTCCACACAGTAACCCTCTACCTTGAGTGGCCCTTGGGCCTTGTATTGAGTGAACATTAGCAAAAAAAAAAAAAAAAAGAAAATTTAATACCAAAATCTAAGTATTTTGTATGCAATTTTTTATTTTATTTTTGGAGATAATAATTTTTTGTGATACAAGTTTTACTAATTAACCCATATATGGGGGAGAAGAGATAGATTCAAACCTTTCCTGAGGTTATTTACACATAAGTCAATATAGCAAACCCAACTGGAATTGGAACTCAGCTCGCAAGTTAAAAATTTCGAGCCATTATCCATTACACCACTTGCAAATCCAAGCTTACAGCATCTGGTATTTACTATGCTGTCACCCATCTAGGTACAGACCAGGTTTGAGATTGCTTAACTTTGTTGATTGTACAAGAATCGGTGTTTAAATGTAATGTGGCCATAAGCAACACATGAATGTGTGTAAGTACGTTATGAATAATCAAGAGTGGTCTCCCCTTATTTTGTTACTCTCCTCTTTTTAAGAGAGCTATTTCTGTTTACTGGGACTATAAAAACACTATATGCAAACCTTGTATTCTCAATTGAATAAAGCTTCCTTAAAGCCTACACCTGTGTACTTTTAACATTACAATGTATGTGTATATAGATAGGCAGCGAAGAACTGAGAGGGAAATAATGAGTAAAAGGAAGAGGAGAGACAATGGTGAAGTAAAGATATAAAGATGGAAGAAGTATTCTGTCAGCTTGGCTGGTAAACATTAACACCTTTTTTTTCTTTCTTCCTTTTTTTCTTTTTGAGATTATGGTCAATTTGTCAATATTTCATTTATTTTTTTTTCTTTGTTTTATATGTAACATTTTCAGAAATAAGCATTTTAAAAATAATAGAAATTTTATCCACCATGAAATCAAACATTTTTGTATTTCTTTTGAAAAATTCTTGAAAGACACACACACACATATATATATATATATATATATATATAAGCAATGGTATATCTATATCTATATCTATCTATATATATATGTGTGTGTGTACATATATATATATATATATATATATATATATATATATATGTAAAATTTAAAAAATAACTAAAATATATCTGCAAACAGACAATACGAGTACAGAAAAAAATAACATTTTCTTTAGTGAAATGTTTTGTCCTCTGATAGACTTCATCGAGGCAGATGTAAGGAGATTTTTTTTTACAATTATTTATAAATAACAGTAAAAATATTTTTAGTTTTATTAGACATTAAATTATGTCACTTAACATCTTCCATAATTTGGCAAAATTTTTCTGTTAACCTGATGAATGTTAAAAAATTAAAAAAAAAAAATTTGAAAAACTAACATTTTTACTTTTGTTTGTAAATATTTTTTGCAAAATAAAATCCTCACATTTGCCTTGATAAAGTCGGTGAACAAAACATGCTGACTAAAATAAATTTTCCTTTTGGCTTTATTCATCTATATGTGTGTGTGTGTGTGTGTGTGTGTGTGTGAATGCAAATATTCTCAGATCTGTAGAAGAGACAAAATAAATATTAAGAATCCTCCACATGCTTTGCCTGACCTTTCATAATGACCTTTTTTGATGACCTTTCAATTACCTGTTGAACATTGATGAATGTTCTCAAATTTAAAAGCCTTGATAAGCCAATGACATCCTTGCCTATCTATATAAACATGTGCAGGAAAATAAATTATAAACATATGTATGTGTGTCTGTGTGTGGGTCTGTGTGTGGGTGTATATATGACAAAGTGTAAAAGTTCTGTGTAATTCATTTTGTCCTCTGACAGGACTTCATCAGACTAAAGTAATGTTCTTATTGATGGAATTATATATGTGTAGAGGGACGGTATATAAGTAAACGTCAGTTATAATTAAACACTGAAAATTAATTAATTAAATAATTAAGCTGACAATGTAGGGAAGCTTGCTTACGACATTTTCAAGATTTAAAAATTTTCAAATTTGCAATAGTAAAATTTCACATCTGACTTAAAAAATTTGAAAACTCAAATATTTCAAATTAAATGTTCCTACCTTTGCCAAAATATGCCACAAGGATCTGCTGGAAGTGCTCAGCAACTTTGATATATTCGAGAAAGATATCAGAATGATCATGCAGCATGCACATAGAGAACGAGTTCAGTGAATATACAGAAATAGATAGGGGTGTAAGGCAAGGATGTGTCTTCTCACCGGACTTATTCAACCTATACAATGAGGCAATTCTGAGAGAATTGGAAATCCTAACGGGATTCAGCATCAGTGGCCTCATTCTTAACAACATAAGATGCACAGATGATACAGTACTGATAGCAGACAGGAAAAAGGAAATTACAAAACCTTCTACAGAAGGTAGCGAAGGAGAGCGAAAAGGGACTAAGCATAAACTATAAGAAGACGGAGTGCATGCTCATCAACAATTCCCATATCGTATTTATTTCAACGCTAAGTCTTCTAAGGGGATCCTCATAGCATAATATAGGCGCTGATAATTTCAGATATCTAACTCTCCAGTGTTTTTTATTGTCCAGTATTTTCAGTTCTTTCTACGGGAGCTGATGATTATCCATTTCTACATAGAAGTACATCATATCTTTAAATAAAATATCTTTGAGCACAATGCTTATTTGACACTCATTTCGTTCAATTAACCTGTCTATTGCTTCTGTTAAGTTATTAGCATTGTAAGATACGCAGATGACACAGTACTGATAGCAGACACGGAAATGAAATTACAAAATCTCCTACAGAAGGTAGCGGCGGAGAGTGAGAAGAAGAGACTAAACATAAACTACAAGAAGACAGAGAGCATGGTCTTCAGTAAGAGGATGAGCCCAAAATGCTATCTGATGGTTGGGAACACTAGAATCAAGCAGACGCGTAAGTTTAAATATCTGGGAAGCGTCTTGACAGAGGACGGTCAGTGCCACACTGAGATCCGTAGATGTATTGGGATGGCCAAGGACACATTCCAAAAACTGGGCTGAGTATTGTGAGACAGGGAGATCTCTTTGGTAACTGATGTAATGAATATGCATACACCTGGTTCCTCCTCACAGTAATATGACTGGATGGTGTCAGCCATAAATACAGACTGATGTGGAGGTACAAGACGACGCCTATTGCCTATGCCTATTGCCTACCACTACGACGAGGACCAGTCCATTACAGTTATCTGCTAGATTGTCCTACTCGGTTACAGTAGTCCAAAACCACTTTGCTACTTCGAACAAATATATCCCTTTCCAGGACATATCAGTAACAAAGAAAAGGGTACTGAGCTGTTATGTGACATCAGTCCTCCTTTATGGCAGCAAATGTTGGACGGTCTTCTCAAAGATGAAGAGACTCGAGGTAATGGAGATGTGGTTCTACAGAAGGATGCTGAGGATATTATGGACCGAGCATGTAAGCAACAACAAAGTCTTGGAAAGAATTCAAACAAGGAGGTGGCTTATACTTAACATCAGAAAGAGGCAGCTTTAGTTTCTGGGACACGTAATGAGAAAGGAGGACTTGGAGAATCTGATACTCACAGGGCGAGTAGGGGGGAAAGAGAGACAAGGGAAAACAAGGCATGACATACCAAGCAGGCTTAAGCAAGTGGATGACAGAACATGGTCTGGGGGAGGTGACGGAGGGACAAAACTTGTTGTGAGCTACAAGGGATAGTGGGGAGTGGAGAGCCATGATCACCTATGTCCTGAAGGGACACGGCACATGAAAAGAAAAAGAAAGACATCTTCAGAGCTTCACCTTGATGCATAATTATAATCAACATTTATGTCCACATCTACCCACTACATATATATATATATATATATAATTCCATCAGTAAGAATATATTGCTTTAGTCTGAATAAGACCTTTTGGAGGACGAAACATGTTACATAGAATTTTTTCCACTTTGTCATTCAGTTTCTTAATGTTGTACTGATATATAAAAATTTATATATCATAATTTTCTATATATATATATATATATATATATATATATATTAAAGAAGAACCAAAACTATTGATGGAACCAATGGACAACTTGTCAACAGATCTAAAACACTTATCCAGATAAAGTCTCAAACAAAAATGACAATACTGAAAAAAGAAAAAGGCCTAAAAGAGAATCTATCAACCTAGTAAAGTGCTCGTAGCCTAGATTTCCTAGACAGAGCAAAAAATGCTTGACAATGTTAATTCTTATGAGAGGATGGCCCTAGTCATAACCTAAGTTTCATGCTCATGCACACTTCAGATGACTTGAACACTTTTCTCTTCATATATATATATATATATATATATATATATATATATGTGTGTGTGTGTGTGTGTGTACATACATATATATGAAAATCTACATATTCATTTAAAAATAGAAATAACATTCTTGATAATGCCTAATAAATTAGCCAAAAGTACTCAGATATATGGGACATTTGGATAGTTTTTATTGACTTTATATATATATATATATATATATATATATATATATATATATATAGGAAGATGACAGAGTGGTTAGAATGTTCACTTTCTGACCATAAGACCTGGGCTCGAATCTCACCATAGTCAATTTGTCAGGAAGGAAACTTCCTGATATTATTGGACTAGAGTGGGTGATCCCAGCATGCAACACATTTGGAAAGTGTCAGAAAAACATACCACACTTTGACCCAAGCCTTGTGAGTGAAATTGGGTAGATGGAACCCTTGGCATTGTTGATGGTTGCTTGCACAAAGTTATAAATCATCATCACCGAGGGTTTGTGTCTGCTGGCTTTGTTCAGATTGTTGATCACGCTAGATAACACGCTCTCTTCCAGAAACTGTAACTAAGATCTGCTCAGCATAGTTGCAGTATAAACCACAGGTTGGCTCTGTGGATGTTGAACAAACACAAATGTTCCTGATTGGGCATCTGCAATAGGGACTGACGAGCTGCCCTGATGGACAGGTATCCTCGAATACAAATGACCAGCTATATATATATATATATATATATATATATATGTATATATATATATATATATACACTTTGTTTCCCACTGTTAGTATAACTCTGAGTTTCATGCACAAAGGAATTGTCAGGTATTACCAGTCAGGAACAAAATGTATATTTATTTATTAGTATAAATTTTAGGTCTGTTATTATATTAGGTTATAATATTATACTAGGTTGTTATATTAAGTTATTATATTAGGTTCTTGTTTTATATTAGGTTCTTGTATTATATTAGGTTCTTATATTAGGTTCTTATATTATATTAGGTTGTTATATTAGGATATTATATTATACTAGGTTGTTATATTAGGTTATTATATTAGGTTCTTATATTATATTAGGTTATTATATTATATTAGGTTGTTATATTATATTAGGCTATTATATTATACTAGGTTGTTATATTAGGCTATTATTTTAGGTTGTTATATTATATTAGGCTATTATTTTATACTAGGTTGTTATATTAGGTTATTATATTACATTCTAATATTATACTAGGTTCTTATATTAGGTTCTTATATTAGATTCTTCTGTTATTTTAGGTTCTTATATTAGGTTTTTATATTGTATTAGGTTAGGTTATAACATTGATTATATATATATATATATATATATATATTAGGTTGTCATCTAATGGAGTAACCTCCTTAGTATATTAAAAAAAAAGGGCTTATTCCTGACCCTTTTTCTTTTCGTATAATTTTTCTTTCAAGATATTGTTACTTGTAAGCCTAATGAAAAATGTTGAGTAATATTACTGGAAAAATAACCATTTTATTTACACAATGGCTGATTACATTCACTGCCTTGAAAACCATTGTTGATTTTTTTCTTATTTGTTTATAATGGACTTTCCTATCGTGAATGATAAATGAGGGTCAGCAGTGGATGGTGCCTTTTGGTTTACACTTATGCATGCTACCAGGGGCTATTGTGGAGAAAATCAGGTAAGGGAAAGACATATTTCATTTGGGCTTTCTTAAGTGCGATACTAGCCCAGCCTTGACTGAGACTAATGTATGAGCCAGTACCAGGCAATTCATCTTACACAAATCCTACCGTTTTCATTGATGGCACTGCATTAAAAAAAAAAAACTGTTGAGGCATTCACATATCTTGGATCAACAATCTCTTCTGATGGAAAAATGGTGAACTATACACACACACACACACACACACACATATATATATATATATATATATATATATATATATATATATAATATAATATAATATAACAGGCACAAACACTAATATTCCATGGTTATAATTTATTACATTGGAATTGTAATCACGATCTAATGCATCAAATCTACAAATTCAAAAAATTATATATATATATATATATATATATATATATATATATATATATATATATATATATATATATATATAACTCATTGTGGTTTTCGATCCAGTCAATGAACTGTAGACATAATCTTTTGTCTCTGGCAGGCTCATGAAAAGGTACAAGAACAAAACAATGATCTATTTGTTGTTTTTGTAGACTTCACAAAGGCTTTCAATACCGTATCTCAAACTGCTCTTTGGAAAGTTTTGTCAAAATTAGATGTTTCAGAAAAAAATCTCCGTAATATTATCTCCTTTTACGAAGGAATGAAAGCTTTTGTAAGGTCGAGAAGTGAGCAATCGGACGCCTTTTTTTTTTGTCTCCAACGGTACAAAGCAAAGTTGCGTTTTTACCCTCTTCTCTTTGCACTTTTCTGCTATGCTTGAAAAAGCATTCTATGAAATAGCGAAAGTATTTGAACTCATTATCAACATAAAGAAGACTGAGCTAATGAAGTGCCAACCTGTACCAGGCAATCCATCTCTCACAAATCCTTCCGTTTTCATTGA
>CAHIKZ030005370.1:1107500-1110000 GCA_903632075.3 Acanthosepion pharaonis
GTCCGCTGCTGGACATTTGTTTTGATAAAGTCTTTCAGAGGAGAAAATGCATGAGCTAACGTAAGTTTCTCTTTTGTCTTTATTATTCATATATATATATATATATATATATATATATATATATATATATATTTATTACTATGAACATTGTTTCAATGGGTATCTCTGTTTATTTACAAACAGTGAAATTAATGTCTATTGGCCTAGACGATTGAAAGTCATATTAAAGAAAATGTATCCCTCAGCAGAAATTGAACCTGCATTCCCTTTTTTCTGGGGAACCACATTTTAGCTTGGCATGGTGTTATCATTTCAGTTATAGAAGACCTTACAGCAAAGGTAAACCTCAGTTACCCTTTTATGAAAGGCACATCTTCCATTAGAATTTTTCAGTGTCTCTATCTGCTAAGTTATATTTTGGCCCCCAAAACATAACTGAAGTAATTTAAGCATTTAATTTTTATTTTTTTTTCAATCCAACATTATTTGAGTAGACATAACTGTTTATTGACAAACAGAGAATTTAATGTCTGCTGGCCTAGATCAGTGAAAGTCTTATTAAATAAAATATATCTCTTGACAGAAAATGAACCTGCATTCTGTTTTTTCTTCTTCTGAGAAACCACCTTTTAGATAACATTTATAGTAATACAAAATATTGTCAAATTGAATAAAAAATATTGTCAAATTGAAAAAAAATCAAATAAATGCTTAAAACATATATATATATATATATATATATATATATATATGTATGTAAAATTTTCGGATAGAGTATATCTGAAAAAGGACAATATGGATAAAGACAAAAATAAAACTTATCTTAGCTGACACATTTCGTCCTCAGAGGTATTTTATCAAAGCAAATGCAAGGATTTTATTTTGTAACAAGTATCTATATACAAGAAGAAAAATATTATTGGTTTTTCAAAATCTTTAAATTTAAGAACAGTTATTGTCCTTCATACTTTGCCTGACTTTTCTGCTAACCTTATGAATATTCATGAGCATTCTTAAATTTTTGCTCTTGTATATAAATACTTGCCTTGATAAAGTTCCTCAGAGGTTGAAACATGTTGGCTAAGATAAGTTTTCCTTTTGTCTTTATTCATATATATATATATACATATACATATATATATATATATATATATGTATATGTATATATATGTGTTTGTGTTTGTGTGTGTGTGTGTAAAACTGTTATGATTTTGTGATCAATACTGGTTTTGATTATGACAGAAGAAGCAGTTGTAAAAAAAAGTCGCAACTCAGATAAATGCAGTTGTAGCTGCTCTGTTAAATCAAGTTCATTTTAGCGTTTCAATTGAAGCAAATCTGGCCCACAAAACTCAAAGCACAGAATCTAAAAATACTATGAAGCGTAACAAGACATAATGTTGCAATTTTTGTAAATTGTTCATTTTTGTATTTTTTTTTTTTTTAAAAAAAAAGAAAAAGCTCTTTCATTTTAATTTGATTTTTTGTTTTTGTCAACAATTGATTTTCCAGGGTTTTTGCTTTTTTTTTTGTTTCATTTGCAGAAAAAAAAATAACTTAAAAAAAAATTAATTTTAAAAAAACGTAAAAAAAAACAATGTTTCCAGCCATAAAAATAAAAATACACAAATAAAATCTTTGGATTTTCCATGGAAAACTCAGTGGAATAATTCTTTGAAGATCATGAAACAAATATATATATATATATATATATATATATATATATATATATATATATATTGTTGTAACCTAAGGAAGGTTACTGAATAGAATAATCACACAAAGGTTGGTAATGAATGATAATACTTAGGACAAGAACAACACATATAAGATTCACCAGTAGCGTGTAGAAGAAGTAGTCAACTGCTAGAAGTAAGTCAAGTGAATTCCACAATTACAGACCGCAGACGCACACATACAGTATTCCCTACTGTATTTATGGGAATGGGGGCATACCCATCATCATCTGTAGGTTTGCTACAACATATATATATATATATATATATATATATATATATATATATTTGACATTATTTCAGATATTACTTTTACTGGATAACCGTGTTTGAAATAGATGTCCTGCTTTTTGGTTTTTTAAACAGTACGTATTACATTTAATGGCCTCCACACACAAGAAAACTTAATAAAAAAATGTGCCCTCTTGCGGGGTTTAAATTTAGATCACCCACTTTATTAGGAAAAAAACCATCATTTGATCAAACAATGGTTTCTCCTACAAGAGTGGATGCGAGATTAAACCATATTTGTGAGCACATTTACTTTATTAAATTTTCTTGACTTCACAGGCTGGTAGATGCAGTACTGTACTACTGTACTGATGCGGCATTCACCCTGGGCAGATTGAGCCGGCTTCTTCCTGTTATGAGAAGAAGATTCTTGGGATAAATTACAGAAGTAGGGTACCCAGGCCTACTCGAATAACGTTCTTGCTTGCCGCGGGATTCCCACAGACGCAGAGACAGGAACGACCAGAAGCCGC
>CAHIKZ030005370.1:1115000-1135000 GCA_903632075.3 Acanthosepion pharaonis
AAAGTTTTAAACTAAAGCAAAGTAAATGTTGAATTGTAAAGACATTATTTTCCCGCAGAAAATTTGCTACTTTTTTCTTTTCTTTTTGGCTTTTAAAGATGAAAGCTCAAAGCAGCTAAACTGCATGGAATACAAACCGGCTGCTTATTATATATAATTTTCTATGCATGAACTGATGTCACTTGAAAAGCTAGTGATTTCATGTGTGTATGCATGTATCTGTGTGTGGCACAAGAATTCATTCAAACAGATTTTATTATGATTTTAATAAAATCTGTTTGAATTCCATTGTTTTTTTATTTTCTGTTAAATTTGTCAATTTTGCATATAGATAAACATGCGTCCAAACGAATACTGCAAAAAGTTAAACAGACAGAGCTTATCATTCAATAAAACTTGTTTGAACACACACATAATATATATACACACACATGCACATATATATATATATATTATATATATATTATATATATATATATATATATATATATAGTCTGATAGGCTGTACCAGTTTAGCTACAAAGGAGTGTCTGGTTAACAAGGCCGATTTTACTGCTTTTAAGCTACAAACTTCCCATGATTTCACTCGAACACCCATATCTGATCAATGCATATCTTAACAAATGATATTATGCACTACAAAATGGACTAAATCTGACAAATATTTTAATATATTTTATTGTTATATGTTATTTGTATATATATATATTTATATATACACAAATATTTAAGTAAATTCTCTGTTTATAATAAACAGTATTAACAACATTTACCGGCCTGAACGTCTGAGAAATTTCATAGAAAATATGCTTTCTCTGACAAGAATTAAACCTGTATACTACACGGAAATGTCATATAGCCTGACGTGCTATACCACTTTAGCTACAAAGGAGCATCTGGCTAGCAAGTTCGATTTTACTGCTTTTAAACTACAAGCTTCCCATGATTTCCAGTAAATGTTTTTAATGCTGTTTATTATAAACAGAGCATTTACTGAAATAATGTATAACAATAAAATATATAAAAATAATTGTAGAACTTAGTCCATTTTGTAGTGTGTGATGTTACTTGTTTACATTAAGATACACTTCAAGCAGATATGTACGTTTCAAGGGAAATCATGGCAAGTTTGTAGTTTAAATATATATATATATATATATATATATATATATATATGGTGGAGTGTATGTATTTGTTATTACATTATTTTCCGTCAATACATATGTTTGAGTTACTATCCATGTTTTTTTGTTTTCGGAAACTGGCATAGAACGAGAAAACTATGAAATTGTGCTTTCTAATAGAAACTGAACAAACTTTTCTTTAATAAGAATTCTTCACCGAGGCTTAAATAATTTCCGAGTTTAAAAAATAATTTCTCAGCTTAATAAATAATTTCGTAGTCTAAGAAATAATTCCCCAGCTTAAGAAATAAATTCCCAGTTTAAGAAATAATTCCCGATAAGAAAAGTAATAATAAAAGAAGTAACGGCTTGTATATTTGTACCAACTAAAAATGATATTTCTAACACTAACAAATAATGTAAGATTATGTAATATATATATATATATATGTGTGTGTGTGTGTGTGTGTGTGTGTGTGTGTGTGTGTCTGCGTGTGTGTGTGTAAATATATATACGTTATTTTTTAAATGATTTTTAAATATATATACGTTATTTTTTTTAAATGATTTTTAAATCATTTAAAAATAACGTATATATATTTACACACACACACACACACACACAGACACACACACATATATATATATATATATGTATATATATATATATATATATATATATATATAAATCGCTAATACCTTCTGACAAGTGGACTGAATGATTACAAAAAACTATTAAACTCTGGAGTTATAGAGCTGACTATAACATCAATCAGCTTAATGACAAATTTCATATTTGAATTAATCCTCTCTCTCTTTATAAATATATATATATATATATATATATATATATATATATATATATAATTTTTTAAATGAAGTTTTTAATCCAACATTAATATATAGTTTTGAACAAAACAAACCCAATTTTTTCCCATAAGGTAACCTTTTCAGCCAACACATCGTTCAGTCAACATGTCATCTGTTTTAGGTTGCCAGCGATTCTTCTGGTGAGGTTTTGTCTGAAAAGGTTACCTTATTTACCTTATGGAAAAAATGTGGTTTTGTTTTGTTCAAAACTATTTACAAGTTCTCTGATATCAAAATTCTGTTGAAATAACACACACACACACACACACACACACACACACACACACACAAACACACACACACACACACATATATATACATATATATAAATATATATATATATATAGGATTAATGCAATCATAAAATTTGTCACTTAGCTGATTGATGTAATATTCAGCACACCTGTTATCACTATATATATATATATATATATATATATATATATATATATGTATGTGTATATATTATTAACTGGCCTATTAAACTGACAAATATGTATCATATATATATGTGTGTGTGTGTGTGTGTCAGTATGTGTCTGTGTGTGTGTGTATATATATATATATCAGTATATCAGTATATCTCATATATATATGTATTAGTATTGTAAATTGCTTCATCTGAATTTTTTTCTCTCTAAACACATACATATCTCCATGCACATTCACTTCTGTTGTATATAAAAGTTGGTTTTGGAATTTATTATATTTCTGTGTTTTAGGGCAAATAAACAATAATAATAAGTAAATAAATAAGTTTATTTATTTATCTATTATTATTACTATTATTAACAAATTTCTCTACATTCACCAATGATAGTAAAAAAAAAATAGAAATGAAAAAAAGTTTCATACAACCATGAACCTTGCATGTTAACATTTGCCAGATCCAAAGATTTTACTAAAAAAAAAAAATTCTTATTCTCATAGCTGGATACACACAAAATTTGACTAGTCAAGTATTATTTAATTATTTGTCTTCACCATTCTTTTTTTTTTTTCATTTACTTTTTTTCTTTCTTTTTCTTTCCAAGTTCTTTTTTTCTTTTCTTTTTTGTCCTGTGGCAACTAAAGTCTATTTCAGGCAAAGTTGACTTGTTAAAACCATGGAAGTGTCATCGACAAACAGCTTTGATGTAAGTAAATTAAATAAATCCCTAAGTCATTCAGCAAATAAAATACTAGAATAACAAGACTAGAATTTTCTTTTTCTATCTTTTTTCTTCTTTTTCTTCTTCTTGTTGCTAAAACAAATCTTTTTCTTTTTTTTCTTTCCCATTTTTCTTTCTTTATTTTTTAATCTTGCATGTTTCTTTTTCCTGATATGTTAGGAATCACCTTGCAGTTAAGCAATACTTAAACACTGCATCAAAAACACTTGTTTGTTCCTGGAAACAGGTTAAAGATGTGACTGTTTTTAACTATACATATATGATTTTTTTATTTATTTTCTTTCTTTTTTTCTTAGGCCTCATCTAAATATTTTTCCTGTTTCTTAGGCCTTTTCTAAATATATTTCCTTTTTGAGCTTTAAATTTTAATGACATACATTTCATAATGTATGTATATCAATAGTACATGTAAGTATATCTTATTTAATATTTGATTAGTATGTCTATCAACCATAAACAACTTCCAGTCAAGGGAAGTAACTCTTTGGTTTTTCCCTTATTTTCGACATTATCAATGAATGTCTATCTTGAACAGTGAAAATCCCTGTAAATGTTTGAATGATATGCTTTGTTAACCTTTCAGAGGTCACCAGGGGAAATGTCCAGATTTATCTCCCCATTACGTCTCACAGTTCTATGACACCAAGAAGAACGTTTGTCTGTCTGTCTGGTTGTCTTGTAGCTATATGTATATTTTTAATATATATGCTGTGTTCTTTTTTTTTTCACTCACTAACATCAAGGATTTGGATTGAAGCAAAGAAATTCTGTTAGTGTTTTGGAGTTACCTCCCCATTCTGTAATTAGACAATCACGGCGTCCATCTTTTTTGCTTTTCCTTTTTTTTTTTATTAGCAGCTTACCTTGACGTGGGCAAAGCTGAATTAATTAATGCTTGTCCTTCAGTCTATCTGTTCAGATATAATGTGAATATTTGTTAAAGTAATACTGTGTATGAATGCACAAATAAATATGTTTGTATGTATGTATATTGCTTATAAAGTGTGGATGTTACTGGGAGATACGTAAACAGAATTTTCTCCCTTTTAAATCTTTGCTTTAATTTTTAAAAAACATTTTTTTTATTTTGTTTTTCTTGTCTTGTCTTTTATTTCTCCATTTATACTATGATTCTGGGCTTGTGCCTGGGCTAGAGGCTTCTTCCTCCGCCGTTGTTGATGTTTCTCCTTCAGCTTCGATCATTTTATCGATCTCTGCCACTTTTTTTACCTGGCTTGACTCAAATTTATGATCAATGGCTACTTTATATTCATAGTGTGCAATGTAGCGAACCCATTTCTCTGGAGGAGTAGGATTTCCACATGATATAGACCGGATCTGACATTTTGATATTGTACTTGCAGGCATTGTGAACTTGACATCACTGAACATCTCGTAAGTTTCAGGAATTTCATCATGGAGTCCCAAATCCAGCCGTAATGTGAAAAGATGTGTTTTATATGCTCCTGAAAGAGATTAAAAAGAAGACATGTTATTATTTATGAAGGCATGGACTTCCAAAATTAAACATGACATTTTTAATGAAAATCACTTTTTTTTCATTTATTCTTACATGTCTATTAGAAATGGGTATTAATCATTGGAGAGGGTTAATTTTTTTCTCAATATGCAATAAATAGGTCAAAGAGTCAAAAAGTGTGAAATTAATAAACACTGGTTTTAAGCTAAGTGGGAATCAGAAAGTTTTTAAAAATATATAAACATCCCCCACGCAGTCTGTTAAATCAGTTAGTTATGTGCCATGTGTGATACATGCTTAGGCGATTATGTATCTTTCATGACTGACGAGGCAGATTTTTTCCTGAGGGGCTTCCATTTCTTTCTGCAAAGACCAGTTGCCATTCAAGACTATACAACCCAGTCTGCCCTGCTATTTACCCATAGCTGCAGTGAGTAGAAGAGAATTCATCCCTTTACAAGGGTATTAGCACGTAAGTGAATCTAATGGATTCGACTGGAATTTGAACTCGGCTCTCCGATTCCTCAATCCGAGCCAGTATCCATTATTACTCCACCTATGTAGTGGAAAAACTGCCACCTGAAATTGCATCCGATGTGTTGGATTTATTAAATAACGTCCCTATACATAACCCTTTCGACACACTGAAAGAGGCAATTATCTACAGGTTAACCCATTCAACATTGGTGACCACAACACTCAAGAAGCAATACATTCTATACTATCATTTTGCTGATGGCAAGGGGATCAAATTTCAAATCTCAGTTGTTTGCCCATTTAAAATACTACATTTATTTGAAAATATATTCTGTTTATGTACAGGGGCCATAAAAACGACTTCAAAATATTATACTCATTTCCTGGTAACCGATAGTTGTTGCCAGACAGAAATTTGTAGGAGAGACCACTACTTGATCTGACGTGCTTTAGACTACTCAGCCGCAGAAATCATCAATTCTGTCTTCCCGAGGAATGCACACTTCCTAATTTCAGATTTTTCTTGAAAGTTCATATCTGTTTAGTTTTGTATCCAAAATGTAAACGAGGCAATTTCTAAAGAATTAATAGATTTATTTCTAATCCAAAATAGTTTTATTTTATTTCACAGGTATCCACTAAAAATAAAGTTTGATGTAATAAAAATCTGTTTGTTTACAAAGCACTTCTACAGAATGGCTTAACCCAACTACTGCTGCTGCCATCCCATAATTAACAAGAACTAGTAATTCAAATTATCAATACTAGTTGTCATTTATTCAAATTATCAATACTAGTTGTCATTTGTTGACAGCAAGATGGTCAAGTTTCAAACCTAAATTTTCTGTCCATTTAAAATGCGATGATTATAGGAAAATATCATCATCATCATCATCATCATCATCCTCTTGACTTTTGTAATCGTAGGGTGGATCCAAATGCTGAAGACACACTAACTCTTTTCCACAATGGTCTATTAATGGCAGCCATCAGCTGGTACAGTCATACCTGTCCATTTTTTGACATTGTCCAACCAGTTTTTGTGTTGGCGTCATCTTCTATGTCCATCTTCGACAGTGCCTTGCATGATGGTCTTGGACAGGCTGTCATGCCTTGTAATATGTCCAAACAACACCATTTTTCTCCATTTGACAGTAGTGAGAAGAGGTTACTTGTGTTCCATGAAATTTCAACACTTTTCCGCGCAAACTCATTGGTTGTTTTGTTCAATAGAAAATGCCAAGTAGTTTTCTCATGCATTTGTTCTCAAATGCTTGGATCCTTCTCCAGCAGTGTCCATGTTTCACATCCGTATGGAGAATGGAGACATGGACATTATTGGCACTAGCTTCTTTAAATATTTGCTTTCTGGTTAACCACTTCTCTTCCTTAGCTAATTTCTCCTCTTATCTAGCAGCTCAGTGAGAGAAAAACTGGCTGGTCACATTCAATGCCACAAAAAACAAACTAATAACCTTCTACCATCACCAATCAGATCCAGAACTTTCATGATGAACAGATGTTCCCTCAGGTAGACCCCATGCATAACCCTATCTGAACTTAAACTCAACCCGGACTTCAAGTAGGAATCTTACATATGATCCATTGCTAAATATGTTGAGAAAATGATCGGTTTCCTGTACCACTTCAGCAAGTACTTCCCTCTTCCTTCTATCCTCGACCTTTACGAAAGCAAGATCAGGCCAAAAAATGAAGTACTGCTGCCATATATGGTGGGAGCTGCCTAGTCTTTACTTAACACGCTCGATAGAGTCCAGAAGCTTTTTGCGTCCTTGTGGGTGATGAATTATTTTCAACCTTGCAACTCCTTTCTGATAGACAAGATAAGACAGTGCAAGTCTCTTGCTGCTCTATCGCTATTTCCATGGAGAGTGTTTAGATGAACTACACTTAGTTCCACCAGTCTAAACGTTCACAGCTAAGACCTGACATGCACATTGTAATGAACCTCACTCAGTTCCCCTGGTGGGACATAAGTTCCACTCAAGCAGGATCTTCTCATGAGCCACTGCCTTGTAGAACCAACTCACAAGGCATTACTTCCCTGACCACGACAATCTTAACCTGTTCAAGTATAGAGTTAATCGTTATCTTCCACACTTATCTCCATAAGCTGTGTCTCTCTTACTCTGTAGCCCTCTACTTCGAGTGCCCCTCAAGCCTTGTTATCTGTTATATCTGTTGGTGTTAGACTAAGTTCTTCCCTCACAACATTGTAGGTTCTTGCTAGCAGCAGCAGCATGTTTATATCCCCACAGTTCTTAATGGACTCAACCTCTCAGCTTCTTATAAACTATGCCCATTTCTCCTTGAAGCAGAAACTACCACACGTGAGACAGCAAAACCTCTGTGTTTGCTGGTGCTCTGCTCATCAAACCTCTCTGCCCAAAGGCAGAGAGGAACCCAAATGAGGCTATGCCAAAGGGCAGAGTCTCATCTGGGGAGGTAGACAAACCCAACTCCCTTATTATGTGGTCTATGGGGAATTTTTGTCCGAGCCTGCTGGCTTGGAATCGCGCCATGTGAAATAACCGGCCTTGTGCCACATCCCACCTTATGGAGAGGTCTTGGGTAAATACTGAAACTACCACATCCCTGGAAAACCTTTGTCAGTCTGAATCATCAGTCAGTAAACATGCTAGCTAAAAAAATATGACTGATAAAAAGAAGGAAAACAAATTTTTGACCCCACCGAGTCAGAAGACTGAAACGACAACTTATGATGATTGGAAGTTTGATGTCAAGTTATGGACTCAATTCCCCTAGGGGCCCTGCTTCCTGAAGGGACGGAGGAAGAGAAGGGTTTTTTTCCCCATCAGAGTAGATACTGCAGTTGTAGTATATGTTCTGTGCTAGAGACCTTCTCTCCTCTCTTGCGTTCTCCCCTGCCGTTGAGTAGACTGAATCCTCGGACTTGTCCCATAACATCTGTTCCGTAGTGGTAGTATGACCAGCTATGACCAGCTTAGACAAGCTATGACCAGCTAAGACCAGCTTGGACCAGCAGCCTGAGTGGAGGCACTTGGGGCCCCATGTTAAAAACCGACATCAGGTAAATACAGGATTCAATTCACCAAAGAGACAAAAGGGAATTGCAATCTACAATATATTATCAAATGAAAAAGCTGTCAATGAAAAGCAACGAAAAAGCAGGATTGGTCATGTAAAATGAAGAAATCAGAATGGAAGATGAGAATAATGTTAAGCAGATTTTTACTCTCTTAGATAAGTCGTTTAACAAAGATGATCTGAGTGTTATATATGAAATATGATGTTCACTATTTACATTATTTAGACTATTGTCCTCATCTTTGTTTCCATATTTATCACAACGTTTCGGTTGTTGTTACACTCCGGCCTTCTTCAGATGGTTGGAATGTCGAACTGAACCCTTTATTTCACTTGCTGGGATAGACTGTTCTAGTTCCATGTGCCATTCTAATGGATGTCAGTTATCAGTTATCTCCTTTTAATTCACCTCTCCAAGTTCTCCACTGCCTTAACCAGGTATTAAACTTACAACTCTTTGGGTCCTGTCACTGCATCTAACCAACGCCTTTCAGTACCTGGTTAAGGGAGGATCTACGCATATCAAATTATCTTTAAATTAAGTGGCGGCAGAAGAATTATCTTTGAACCTTTATAAGTCAAGCTGAAATATTAATGCAATACCTAAATGCAGCGATAAATTTTGAGTTCTTCTGTAGTTTATTGTTGCCGTATGCATTAGGCAACAATAAACTACAGAAGAATGTGCATCGGAAAAAGAAATCTCCACCAACAGAGGACCAGATTGCAATCAAAAGAGTCAAGGCTGCAGTGAGGAAAAGAAAGTCCCATGCAAATGAAAACCCAGATCAAATGGCGCCCAGGAGCGCTTTCAATGCTGAGAATATACAAAAACTTAGGGATTCTCAAACTCCTGAACAAGCTGAAGGCACAATCAAGAACCCTTTGCAGGATCTAGTTTAAATATCGCCCAATAGGGCAAGTTTTAAGGTAGTATATATATATATACAGTAGTCCACTGCTATTAGGTGAACCAGTTTACCGCGGTAACCAGTGTACTGCTGGTGGGTGGTGGACCCCAAGATTTTGCTCTCATACCCTCAATATCCCTCACTTTTTTAGAAATTCCACCCTATTTCACTAATTTCTGAGCCATTTACATCATGATAGACAGAACAAACAGTGATCATCAGATGGGTCCTAATTTGTTTTAATAATTACACCCCCTTTTGCGCACGTTTTACTTTGATTTTGATGATCAAACAGCCTAAATTTTGTGAAATTTTAACAATGCAGCCGTTTCATACCTAATCCAATTTTAATTAGATACTTAGCGCGATTACCCGAAATTTTTTATGGAGTCATTAGCATAAATTAGTATAATTTTTTAGGTTCTTTTCGAGTCATTATCTACAGTAATATATCGCGAAATATTGCAAATAGGGACGAAAAATCAGGTAGATTTTCAACCTCCTATTATGGCCCCCACAGCTACTGTGATTTACTTGTAGAACGGGTCAGCCTTCTTGAACCCCAAGGCATATGCTCTAGCAGTGGACTACTGTATATATATATATATATATATATATATATATATATATATATATATTACTAATAAACGATTTAAATGCAATCAATTTACACAAAATACATGAATTATTCACACAAAACTAATGCAAAGGTTAATGATTTAAATGGAACAGAGACATCCATCTGCAAACAATTCAAATAGTACACAAAACCTCCAGAGTAAATCCGGAACAAATAATTAAATAAAACAGAAGGAATGATTTCCCACAGCCCTTTGACTTTGTTTTTATAAATTTCATTTTTGCCGTATTAGTTGTTATTTTTACTACTTAAAATTACTTTCGTCTGTTCCCTTTGAAAGTAAACAGACATCTTCTGTGGTATATAATATATATATATTACTAAGAGAAAAAACAAGAACAACATCTATTGAAGGGCTGAATACAGATTACGTGGTGAAAGGTTTCGTGCAGGACCATCCACACTGAAGGGCTGAATACCTAAACAAGGTCCCCAACCCCCTCAGGTTTTGAATTCAGAGTTGTCATTCTCCTAGACCAGTTGCCATCCAAGGCTGTAGAACCCAGTCTGTCCTGCTATTTAACCCATAGCTGGAGGGAGAATAGAATTCACACCTTTCCCAAGGGTATTAGCACGTAAGTGACTATATATATATATATCCATTCAAGACATAGGCTATATGTCCACTTTCCTCATTATGTATTGATGAAATTTCAGCTGTCTCTTTCTAATTCTAAGTATCAGTTTTCTTTATCCAATTTTCCTTTTTGCTTACATGTTCTGTCTACAATATTCTTAGCATTTATTGGTAGAACCATGTCTCCGTTGCTTCAAATCTCTTCATCTGTGAGGTGATTGTTCAGCCTTTTAAGTGCTAATATTTAATAAAAACTTTACAAGATAGGGTTTGTTTGTTTAGTTTCAACTCTTTATGGGTCATTTAATGGCAAAATTTAATTTTCTTGGGAGTATTAGTAATTTCATTTAAAAAAAATGTATTGCTGGCAATTTTTTCTACAAGGCTGTATTGCTAGTAATTTATTTATTTTATTTTATTTTATTTTATTTTTTCAAAAAATTACTTCTGGTACTTTTTCTATGAAAATGTATTTTTATACTTTCATAGTGTTTTAACCCCATTTTGGGAGTTAACTATTTGCCCATATTTGGGACCCTAACAGGTGCTACCACCCTGGGTTAGGGCGACCCTGAGAACAATAACAATTAAGAAGTGGTTTAAACCTGAAAACCTCCTGATCAGAAGCCTTGCTGCCGGATGTAGTTTATTGTCAAACCCAGCATGACTTTAAAAGATAATAAACTTCATAAATTAATTTCCACTAATTTGGTGTCTTTGAAAACATGACTCCATAATTATCAATAAAATAATATTGGAAGTGATGAAAACAAAGAAATTTATTGGCAGCATGGATCGGCTACTGAAAGGCGTTCGACTGTCCCACACTCATGGATAAAGAATAAAATATATAGAGTATGTCTTCACAATGGTCAAATTCATGAGGAAGAGCATGAAAAACTGGAATACTAAATCTGAACCATACAAACGGGTCATTAACATTGACACCAATCAACCAATCAACATCTCCACAGGCGATTTATTGTCACCAGCAATTTGGGATTAACTATACGATCATAGCTGGGAGCCTAACAGGTGCTACCATACTGGGGGTTAGGGTGGTCCTGGGAGCAATAACAATTAAGAAGTGGATCCTCGATCCTCAAAAACTCCTGATCAGAAGCCTTGCTGCTGGATGTATTTTATTGTCAAACCCAGCTTGGCTTTAAAAGATACTAAAGTTCAATTAATTTCCACTAATTTGGTGTCTTTGAAAATGTGACCCCATAATTATCAATAAAACAATATTGGAAGTGATGAAAACAAAGAAATTTATCGGCAGCGTGGATTGACTACAGAAAGATGTTCGACAGTGTTCCACACTCATGGATAAAGAAGAGCCTAAAAATGTACAGAGTCTGGCCCATAAGGGTCAATTAAATAATGGAGAGCATCAAAAACTGGAAAACTACACTAAACCATACAAGTGGGTCATTAACATCGACACCAATCAACCAATCAACATCAAAAGTGGGATCTCGTAAATAGATTTATTGTCACCACCAGTTTGGGGTTAACTATATGATCATAGCTGGGAGCCTAACAGGTGCTACCATACTGGGGGTTAGGGTGGTCCTGGGAGCAATAACAATTAAGAAGTGGGTCCTTGATCCTGAAAACCTCCTGATCAAAAGCCTTGCTGCCAGATGTAGTTTATTGTTATACACAGCACGGCTTTAAAAGATAGTAAAGTTTATCAATTAATTTCTACTAATTTGGTGTCTTTGAAAGCTTCTTTTTTTTCTTTTCCATTTTTTTGGGAAAGGTGGGCAATAGTCAGCTTTTTCATAACTCTAAATGAGTATTGTCTTCCATGAATACATTCTTTCCCTTAAAGTTTCTTGGTTATCAGCTGTACCAGTTAAAGAAACATCATGTCCAAGAACTTAGAATAATTCTTGGCATTTATCTTGATATAGTCACCATGCTTGAAGAGACCATCTAATTTTTACTACCAACAATACAAGTCCCAAACATTACTTCAACTAACCCCTGTTGCCTGAAATTGATTAACTATTCCATTGAAGGATCCAACCTCTAGCCCAGCCATCAAAACCAGCCAATGTAACTCTACATTTATTACTAATTCTATTTCTGTACTAATAATGGTCATACTACTATTATCAGACTGGCCAGAATATCATCTTATCTGATGGCAAGTGGGCCCCTGATGGTGTGTACCCACCCATATCAAATAAAAGTACAATCAGTTTATAGTTGAGCTGGCTAGATGTAACCGTAAGTTATGTTAACAGTTTCTTTTCTCACACTTCTCACTTGTGGAACTTTCTTTTGGCTCCATGATTTTCAGTCAACTTTAATCTTCAAAAATTTAAAGGCAATGTCAATCATTATCTACTCTCTTCCTGATTACTCTTCTTTTATTCTCGCTCCTTTGTAATGTTTGTTTTTAATTTTTCCACACTCAGTAATTCCTTTGTGTCTTAGTGGCTTCACTATCTGGCTTGGGGTGAACTTGATTAAAAAAAAAATATCTTCCAAATATACTTGTCTGAAATAGTAGTCCCATCTGGAATGGTGGTCACCCATCTGATAATGTTGTCAATTATGGTGATATTCATTATCGATGAATTAATTTTGTTTATTGTAGGATTTTTAGATGTAGCCTCAATTTTTAATTTTTGTACTTTTTTTTTAAACCAATTAAATTATTTCATTGTAAAAATGAAGTAAAATTAACAAGTCTTTCTATTCTTCATTCAATTTTGCATTATTAAAACAGTCTCCTGTAGTCAAATTGGTAACAGCAGGTTTTGACGATAGAATTGGTTTCTTTAATGGAAAAATGGATACAGGTTTGAAATTCCAACAAATATCATCTGAAGAAGGCCGGAGCATACAATAGCCGAAATGTCATGTTAACAGTTTCATTTCTCACTTGTGGAACTTTTTTCTGGCGCCATGATTTTCAGTCAACTTTAATCTTCAAAAATTTAAATGCAATGTCATTTGCTATCTACTGCCCTCCTGGTTACTCTTCTTTTTTGTTCTCATTCCTTAGTAATGTTTCTGTTTTCTAATAATTTCACTCCTAGTAACCCCTTGTATCAGAGTGGCTTTACTGCTTTGCTTGGGTGCATTCTATTAAAAATATAATTAAATAAACAAACACTGATTTAGCAATAAAAAGAACTGATTGTTTAACTCTGGAAAGAAAGTAAAAGTTTCAGGAAAATCTCAGAAAACATGAATATTCCATTTACAACCATTAGTTCATTAATCCCAAGTATTAAAAACTCAAAACTCTTGAATACCAAAAGAAGAACAGATGTTCCATGAGAGATTTCTTCAAGATCTTTGAGGAAAATAATGCGTCAAATTGAACAAAATCCAAAATGGTTACTCGTCAAGTGATGCAGGATGATTTGCTTTCATCAGGAATCTGTGTCACTAAACGAACAATAAGCAATGAAATTCATACAAACAATCTAAAGTCATCCTTCCCTGGGAAAATTCTACTGCTATTGAAAAGACACAGGGATGCCAGGCTGAAATTCGATCGTGAACATAAGGATAAGGAAAAATCGTATCGGGAAAGAGTATGATGGGCAGTCGAAATCAAAAATGAGTTGTTTGGACATAATTCTATGAAAGAAAGATGGCAATGTCTTCAAACAAAAAACACTGTTCCAACAGTGAAATTTTGTGGTAGCAGCATCATGGTTTGGAGATTTTTTTTCTGCAAAAGGTACTGGCAACATAGTAATAAATGGTAAAATGAATGCCGCAGTGTATCAAAATATATTTGAAGCAAATGTATACAGGTTTTATGACTAGACACTCCTAGTAACCCCTTGTATCAGAGTGGCTTTACTGCTTTGCTTGTGGTGTATTCGATTAAAAAATATAATTAAATAAACAAACACTGTTTTAGCAATAAAAACGAATAAGAACTTTATAAAAACATCCGTACACTATCAGTCACTCAAGTCCAATGTGAGATGATATTTTCAAAGCTAAAGATCATAAAGACAAAGTTAAGAAATTCGCTGCCTGAGGTGAATCTGGAATCAGACATGTTGCTATCCAATGAAAAGGAATTGTTAGATGAATTGAATGCAGAACCATTTACTGGTAGATTCGAACGATCATCGAGTAAAAACACAAATGATTAATCTTAATATAGAGGACTGCATGCAGTGCTCTTTTGTACTAACTGTTAATGTGTATATTGTTCAGAAAGCTATTTAAAAAGATCAACCAATTCCTTAAAATTGAAAAATATATCTAAAAAAATTATTGCATTCTGTATTTACATTTGGTATCTACAGCCAGTAATATATGTATAGTACACATACACTGAAGGTAAAAATGCATTATCTCTATCTATAAAAGGTAGGATGTGTGTGTGTGTGTGTGTGTAACGAATGCACAGCCGCAATTTTCGACAGATTTGCACCAAAATTTACATGCACATGCACTAAGCAGGAAGGCCAAGGCTGACTTTGCATTTCCTAACTCCCATCGATAGTGGAAATAATAAATTTTTCATGCTTCTACGGCAGTTTTCATGTAGTTTGCGGCCATTTTCTACTGGCCAGAGTGAGAGCCTATAGCTGGCTGCCACGAATAGGCAGGAAGATTCTATTAGCCAGCGTGAGAGCCAACAGCTGACTGACATGAATGTTAACTAGCATGCTAGCATACAAAAAAATCAATAGCTGCATTCGTCACAAGTGGGAAAAATTTAAATCTGCATGGCACTTTACTCCAATTGGCCCATTCGCTTGCTTAAACTCAACGTTGATTCTGATTCTGCAGAACTGGGTTGGATGTGAAAAAGTATTTGTTGTTAACATTCTTTTTTCATTCGGTTTTTCCAGTTACAAGTCTTTTTTTAAAGCTGATCGTTTTGTGTTCATTTTGTTTAGTTCTTTTTTCATAACAGATTTAATATTTAATATAGAGCTTAGAAAAAATTTGCAGTGTGAGATAGGCAAGAAGTAAGGCATGTAGCAACATCAGCACAGCAAAGGGCACTCCTTTAAAGGCAAGGAAGGGCAAAAATATTTTAAGTCAAGTGATAGCGATTGCTGTATGAGTCATATGATTTTTGAATCAAGCACAGGCAACGCCAGGTTATGCTGCTAGTCCTACATAAATAAATTCTTCGGCATAAAAACCTTTTAGTTCTGATCTATACTATTAAAAAATGTTTTCCCACGAACTTACAATAATTATTTGCAAACACAAAAAGTTAGTTGGAATCATATGGAAAAAAAAAAATTTAATTGTACAGAAAGGTTAAAAAGATACAGTTTGTGAGAAGAAGAAATGTTAAACCTATATAGCATTTTTGTTTTTAAGCATATCACCCCAAGCATGGAGGAAGTGTCACTGGCACACAAGAGGTTACAGAGAGTGAGAGCAAGATTAAAGAGGTATGTTTGAGGAAAGGATAAAAAGAAGGATGGGGATCAGGATCAAGGCATCAGAAGATGTCGATTGCCCTTACATTAGAATATTTGAAGATTATAGCTATCAGGGAAGCAAATAAGAGGAAGGGAGTTCCATTGTTGGGAAGTGCAAGGTAAGAAGCTGTTGGAGTAGAAGAGGCAACTACATTTAACTGTTTCAACATTAAAAGAGTGGGACCGAGATGCCAATCTAGTAGCAATACAGTTTGGGTATCAGTGAAAGTAGCTTGTCAGGGCAGTTACCATGAAAATATTTGTAGAAAAGACAGAGAGAAGCCAGAGCACATCTGTGATAAAGTGACTGTAGATGAGATGCCAGATCAGGACCTTGATCAGAGCTGATTACTAAATAAAATATCAGTAGTGGTTCCCAAACATAAACATGAAAATAAATTCCTACTACACTATCTACACTCTCATTGATGAATGAAATGCACATAGGGGTACTTGTAAATATACAATGAACTGGGATTTTCAAATCAAATCACTTCTTTGGTAATTGTGGCAAATATTTGTTGTTCTTATATAGTTTTACCACTGATTGATCGCATTATTGATACTGAAAGATCTTTCTGCAAAGATTGACTATTAATAGAACACATGGAATATTTACAGATATCATGCAATTTATTTTGTCCACACACACACATAAATATGGCTGGCTAGTATTTTGTAATAGCTTACTAATCCCTGTTGCAGCACACCTGCTCAGACACATTTGTGTTTGTTCAATGCCAATGGAACCCATTTGTGTTTTGTACTGCGATTATGATGAGTGTACCTTAGTTAAAGTTTCTGGAAGATGGCGCATCATCTGATGTAATCAACAGTTTGAACAAGGTTGGTACATGCAAACGCTCAGAGACTATGACTTGTGAGTTTGTGCTAGCATGACCATAGATAAGGTTCAAACATTTCTACCAACCCAATTTCACTCGCAAGGCTTGGGTTAAACCATATTCCAGTTTTCAGGCATTTTCCAATATTACTGCACACTGGGATCACTTTCTCATACTGATAGCATCCACCTCCCTGAACATTGGCCATGGTGAGATTTGAACATGGATTGGATAGCTAACATTCAGACCATTCATCAACTGTTGTCTTCATATTCAAGAAATCTAAATAAGAAAAAGATGCTAAAAACAACAAAGATGAAGATAACAGTCTGAAAAATAGATGGAATAATTAAAATACTTCATTTGAGAACTTCTGGCAACACTGAAAGGCCAAAGAATATATCAGATGAAATGATGTGTTAAAAATAAACAAAGATGAAGATAACTGTCAGAAAAATATATGGAATAATGGAAATATTTCATTTGCGAACTTCAGGCAACACTGGAAGGCCAAAGAATATATCAGATGAAATGATGTGTTAAAAACAACAAAGATGAAGATAACAGTCTGAAAAATATATTAGTCAGTTATGTGACATGCGTGATAATGCTTAGTCGATCATGTATCTTTCGATATCTGACTGATAAGGCAGATTTTTTTCGTGCAGTAGATTTCTGTGGTAGACCAGTTGCCATCCAAGACTATAGAACCTGGTCTGTCCTGCTATTTATCCATAGGTGGGGGAAGAAGAAGAGGATTCATCCCTTTCCCAAGGGTATTAGCACGTAAGTGAATGTAATGGATTTGATTGGAATTCAAACTCAGCTCTCCAATTCTTCAATTCGAGCCGCTACCCATTACTCCACTGAGCCTCCAGAAAATATATGGAATGATTACTTTATTTGGGAACTTCAGAAAACACTGAAAGGCCAAAGAATATATCAGATGAAATGATGTGTTAAAAACAAACAAGATGAAGATAATAGATTGCAAAATATATAGAATAATTAAAATAATTCATTTGGGAACTTCAGCCAATACAAGAAGGCCAAAGAATATATGAAAAGAAATGATGTTTTAAAAAATAACAAAGATGAAGATAATAGTCTAAAAAATATATGGAATACTGAAAATCATTCATTTGAGAACTTCAGCCAACACAAGAAGGCCAACGAATATATAACAAGAAATGGTGTCTTAAAAACAACAAAGATGAAGATAATAGTCTGAAAATATATGGAATAACTAAAATACTTCATTTGGGAACTTCAGACAATACAGGAAAGCCAAAGAATATCTCTGACTGAATGATATGTTAAAAACAACAAGAATGAAGATAACAGTTAAAAATATATGGAATAGTGAACTATTAGGATTTTCAGAAATGTTTTATTTGTTATGATTTGATTAATGCTTGTTATTAAGTCATCCTAGTTAAGTCTTACTCAATATCATTAAGCCATATTATTTAATATTATATGTCTTACCGTATTACTGTAGGTCTTCTTATTATATAATGTCCTAATATTAATTATTACCTTTATATATTATGTTAATTATTACCTTTATATATTATGTTAACTATTACCTTTATATATTATGTTAATTATTACTTAATTATATATTATGTTAATTATTTCTTTTATATATTATGTCATACAACATTCAATAGTATTTGTTAATTTTTGGTCTTAATATAAAAAGGTGTACACTATTTACATTATTCGGACTACTGTCCTCATCTTTGTCGCCATATTTATTTATTACAACGTTTTGGCCATTGTACGTTTCAGCTTTCTTCAGGTGGTTGGAATGTTGAACTGAACCCTTTATTTTGCTCGCCGGTGTAGACTGTTCTAGTTCCACGTGCCATGTCTAATGGATGCCAGTTATCAGTTATCTCCTGTTCATTCCTCTCTCCAAGTTCTCCACTGCCTCAACCAGGTATTGAACTCACACTCTTTGGGTCCTGTCACTGGATCTAACTAACACCTTTATCCACAGTGCCATGTGATAAATATGGCAACAAATAGGTTGACAATAGGTCGAATAATGTAAATAGTGTACATAATACCTCATCTCAGAAATATAGACAGATAAAAATGTGTACTGAACTGTTATGCAATATCAATCCTCCTGTATGTCAGTGAATGCTGAACAATCTCCCCATTGATGAAGAGGAGACTTGAAGCAGCAGAAATTTGGTTCTACAGAAGGATGCTGAGAATACTGGGCTGAACATATGAGCAAAGACAAACTTTTAAAAGAAAATGGAAACAACAAGGAAACTTATACTTAACATTTGGAAGAGACATTTGGAATTTCTCGGACACATAATGAGAAAAGAGGGTTTAGAAAATTTGATACTCACAGGAAAGATTGAAGGCAAGAGGGACAGAGGAAAACAATGCATAACCTACCTAGCAAGCTTGAGTAAATGGATGGTAGGACAGGGTTTACGAGAGATAATAAAATGGCAAAATTTATTAAGCGGTACAAAGGATAGGAAATTGTGGAGAGCTATGATATACTGAAGGGACACAGCACATATAAGAAGGACAAGCTTGTGTAAATGGATGACAGAACAAGGTTTAAGTAAGATAACAAAAAGAGAACATTTATTAAGAGCTACAAAGGACAGGAGATTGTGGAGAGCCATGATCGACAACGTCCTGAAAGTACACATCACATAGAAGAAGAAGGACGAGCTTGTGTAAATGGTTGGCGGAACAAGGTTTAGGAGAGATAAAAAAAAGAAAAAATTTATTAAAAGCTACAAAGAACAGGAGATTGTGGAGAGCCATGATCAACAACATGTCAAAAGGAAACAGCACATAGAAGAAGGACAATCTTGTGTAAATGGCTGGCGGAACAAAGTTTATGAGAGGTAAAAAAAAATAAAACGTTTATTACGGGCTACAAAGAACAGGAGATTGTGGAGAGCCATGATCACCAACATGGCGAAAGGACGCAACACGTAGAAAAATGATAAGCTTGTGTAATTGGCTGGTGGAATGAGGTTTAGAAGATATAACACAATAAAATTTATTATTAGCTACAAAGGATAGGAGATTGTGGAGAGCCATGATCGCCAACATGCCAAAAGGACAAGGCTCATAGAAGAAGGATATGGTTTAAGTGAGATGACAAATTTTATTAAGAGCTACAAAGTATAGGAAATTGTGGAGAGCCATGATTGCCAGTGCCATGAAGAGACAGAGCACAGAGAAGCAGAATGAGCTTGTGTAAATGGCTGACTAGACAGGGTTTAGGAGAGATAACTAAAAGACAGCATTTATTAAAATCTATAAAGGACAGGAGATTGTGGAGAGCCATGATCGACAATGTCCTGAAAGTACATGTCGCATAGAAAAAGAAGGA
>CAHIKZ030005370.1:1140000-1147500 GCA_903632075.3 Acanthosepion pharaonis
AGTCTCTATCTGGTAAGGGACATGGCAGCTTGCTCGGCTTGAAGTGGCAAGTAACAATTTGTTTTCCTCACTGAGACATATATACATATATGTACACACACAAAAAATACATTCAAGAACCACATTCTGCTTGCACTTATCCCATTTCAATTCGTATATATATATATATCAAATGTGTATATATATATATATATATACATATATATATATATGCTCCTGAAAAATTTATTTCGGTTGAGCTCACTGGGGAGTAAATGTGAGTTTGTAAACAGTGACTATTATGGCTAATAATGCAAGACTCTTCGGTAAATCGAATTGAGTTCTCTCAGTCACTGGGTGTTTATCTAAAAATAAATACACTTAAAATTCACCTTCATCCCTGCCGTGCGCCAACGGCTTAGTGGTAGAATCCCCGACTGATGCCGATTCAATCGGGTTTCGATCCTAGCTAGAGGCAACCGGATGTCTAGCCACATTGATGAGCTGTGATACATCAAAACAGTCTGTCTGTGGATGATAATATATATATATATATATATATAATCCATTGATATATCCTAAAAATATAAAATATGACAAACTGATCCACAAAAAGAGCTCAATGTTGACAATGCCAACATAGGACTTGTTGGTTGAAATAGCTATTCAAATGAGGTAAATGAGCTCTTTTGTTAGTTAGTTGTTTACTCGTGTCAGGGTTTTTTCTTTGGGCTTTAAAACCTGTATCTGTGCAATTATTTTCGACAGACTTTCATTTTTCTAGCTCTTTCTTTTTTTAAAACCTTTTTTTCCCTCGAGATTGATTTGATTATTAGCAAATCAAAAATTCGAAAGTTTTTTTTCGGAACAGTATAGTTACCTCTATTTGTATATATATATATATATATATATATATATATATATATATATATATATATATATTAGGTCTCACACTTATACCCACACTCACACAAATATACACACATCACACACTCTCAAGAACTAAAAGATAATATGCACTTAACACTCACATTCCATTCCCAGCAACCAATAAAACTGTCAAAATGACCAAGAAGGGAATTCTGAATCTCCTCGGCCTCTGTCTTAAAAACAACCTGAAAGAAGCCGTTTGACCAACACAAGGCCTCACCAAAATTAATGATTAAAAAAACAAATGAAAACTACAGATAAAGTTCACTTTCTTCAGCAACAGCCATTCATTCCTGTACTTCACTGCTGCTAACAAGCAGGGAATTTTTTCTCCTGATGATAGCCATGCTGACCGAAACTAGTCTAGGAATTTAATTGAAGTAATAAAACAAAGACTATTAATATACAACCCTGTGTGTCTGAAATTTTAATTTTTAATATTTTTTATTGTTCAAAACACACACACACACACACACACACACACACACACACACACACATTCTCTTATTCCAACCTTATGATGCACTCATTTTTTCGTCTAAAAAGTACCGTCAAAATAATAACCTATGTATTATAGTGGGTTTGCCATATGTTTGTAGCAGGTAGTCATTTCACAACTGAAATTGACCTATGAAATAGCAATTTTTTAAAGATTTTTTGTAGCTGCGCATAATACGCACCTCTAATTCTGCTTGTTATTTTTTTAAAAATGCGTATTATACATAGAGAATTATAGTAGTCCCTTGGTGACACCAGAAAGAAATATATCTGATTATAACTGATTAAATTATGATTACAAATCAAAATATATATATATATATATATATATATATATATATTTTCATACATGTTTCATAAAATAATATAGACAAGTCTATTTATTTTATGTAAATTCTTTTCATAACGTCTGATAAGCTTAATAACATTATCATTAAACGAAGAAAGAAAATCACAATATTGATGCATATTTTTTAATCCAATCTAAGCTTTTGGCTTACATAAGCCATTATCAAAGATGACAATTACAGTACAATATATTAAGCAATACACGGACAAGAAAGTCTGTTTCTGTTTATATGGATGATTTCAAAGCAACGCTAAACACGTTCATATAAGACGCTAGAAGTGAAAATCGCACCACAGCTCATGACGTCACACATGACCATGCAAAAAGTGAATTCTAAGTATTAAGTATGGGAAGTATATATATATATATATATATATATATATATATATATATATATATATATATATATATATATATGTATGTATGTATGTATGTATGTATATATATATATATATATATATATAGATAGATAGATAGATAGATAGATTTCTATATAGATATATATATAAATATATATATACAGGGTGCTATACACTTCTATTTATATTAACAATATAGAATATGGGAGGAGAATATGTATGAAAATTAGGAACGATGATGTTAGAACCATATTGGGGTGAAATCTGAAATATAAAAAATCTGATTAGAAAAGTGCAAAGTAAATTTCCGAAAACCCTATATTATGAAATATTATAAATATATATTATTTTATATACAGAATTGTTCCATTCTTTGGAGATGTTTTTCACTAGCTCTAATATTTTTTTTATAATTAGTTCTGATTATCATTTCATTTCAAATAAATGATGACAAACATCAAAGTAATTCAGTAGATGAAAAGCCAGGTTACAATCATTGCCTTAAAGGCAGAGCAGAGTGGTTTGTAAATTGCTCGTTTCTTGAAAGTTGCAGGGTCATTTGTTGTCAAAGTTTGCAAAGAGCTGGCAGCCACTGTGTATGTGGATTTTTCAGTAGTAGCCAAGCGTAAGATATCTGCTAATGGTCCTAAAACTGTGAGAATACCCTAATTTATGTGAAAGGTGCAGAAAATTATTGATAAGAACCCTAGAAAATCTATTAGTGCCATTACCAAGGAGCTCAAGATGTCAAGGCATTTTATTGGAAGAATTCTGTGTAAGCCCCTTTGATACAAGACATATACAGACGGGGACACAGTGGTGTAATGGTTAGCAAGTTTGTCTCACTAGAACCATTACAACTGAATAGTGAGTTCAATCCTCACTGGGTGCCCTATACTTTCGGCCTTGTGTCACATCTAAGCTGTGCTTAGAAAATCATTGGCCATCTCACCTTGTTGTAATGGTTAGCAAGCTTGTCTCGCTAGAGCAATTACAACTGAGTAGTGAGTTCAATCCTCACTGGGTGCTATCATTCCAGGAAACAGTTTTCTCGCCCAGATGTGGTATATTCCTTCTTTTTTTTTTTTCATTTCTAGTCCCAGATGGCTACCTTTACACACCAGAGACAATGAATCCACTCTCCAACCAAAAGTCTGCAGTCAAATTTATCTCATATAGCAATCAGATTACTCCAACTGGATTGGGCACCTCGAGGCGGTGTAATGGTTAGCAAGCTTGTCTCGCTAGAACAATTACGACTGAGTAGTGAGTTTGATCCTCACTGGGTGCCCCAAATATTTGGCCTTGCGCCACATCTAAGCTACGCTTGGAAAATCACTAGGGCACCCCGACGTGGTGTAATGGTTAGCAAGTTTGTCTCACTAGAACAATTACGACTGAGTAGTGAGTTCGATCCTCACTGGGTGCTCCATACTCTCAGCCTTGTGACATGTCTAAGCTATGCTTAGAAAATCTTTGGGCATCTCGACTTGCTGCAATGGTTAGCAAGCTTGTTTCGCTAGAAAAATTACAACTGAGTTTAATCCTCACTGGATGCCCCATACTTTTGGCCTTGTGCCACATCTAAGCTGGGCTTAGAAAATAACTATGATGCAGACAGGCCAATTCATGCCTGCAAAAGCAAAAGATAACCATTTGATCTGCGCAAAGCATTCATTGAACAAGTTGAATCATAATGAATTCGGAATGCTTTGATTTTTCTCTGATGAGAAAAACTTTGATCAGAGCTTCAAGGTCAACCAAAGGAGTGGCAGATGGTCATGCAGAAATCATAAGGACATTCCAACTGCCATACACAGTAAGGTTCCTGGCAACTGTGATGGCCCCTGAGAGTTATAAGCAACAAGGAAGATGTCATGACTCCTTACTTCTTTCCTTAGGACTTGAGGGACAAAGCTGATGAATATAAGGAAATGCTGAAAAGGGTTGTAAGTCCTTTGAGAGTATGTGCAAAGGAAGACTCTATACCTATCAACAAAACCCTCTGCCATCTCATAAAGCCAAGACAACTCAAGAATGACCGAGTTATAATCACCATGATCACCTCACCACAAACATATGGGGTAAGTTGATATCCAACCCTGAATCCATTGGATTAATATGATACATATGTGGTGTAATTGAGAGGGAAGTCAATCAATGCCTTCATAACCCTATAAAATCTCTGAAGTCCGCCATAACTAACATAATGTCTAAAATAGACAAAGATCATTTGCTTCAGATGTCAACATTTCAGATCTCATATTGAAGCAGCCAGCAATGCTAACGGTGGAGTAGATACGTTACAAAGAGTCTCAAGGTTATTCATGCCAATTCTTTCTCAAATAAAGCTCTTCTTGTGTGCCTTTTACTAAATTCATGCAAATGGCCTGAAAGAACTGAGCAACCCTGTATTACATAATACATATTAAATGCAAAGTCAATAACCATCTTCTCTCTTCCTGAATCCTGTCCCTTTGTTGTCTTTTTCCTCACCTATCCCCACTAAAGTTTTCTCATTCTCTTTTAGTTCGTATAAACACTGTGTCCTAGGTGCATTATCGCCATCTTCTCTCTTCCAGAATCCTGTTTCTTTATTGTCCTTTTCCTCATCTCTCTTCACTAAAGTCTTCCCATTCTCTTTCACTCCCATAACCACTTGCATCCTAGTGGCATTATCGCCTTCCTTGGGGTGAAATGATTAAAAAAACAAGCAAAAAAATGTTATAATTAATTATAATTAATTATTTATTTATTTTCATTTTTGCTTAATATGCCTTGCCAAATTATATGTATATTTTATACACAAACGTGTGTTATATTTCTGTTTTTTAATAATTTTACCCAAAGCAAGGCAATAAAGCCCCTAAGACACTAAGGGTTACTGAGAATTAAAGAATTTGAGAAAAACTATATTGAAGAGAGAGAACAATAAAAGAATAGGATTCAAAATGGCAGAACATGATGATTGATGTTCACTTAAATTTTTGAAGATTGTAATTAACAGGAATGCAAGAAGCTAGGAGAGAGTTCCATAGGTAGGAAGAGCAAGAAAAGAAACTATTTGGATAGAACTTTATCTAGAAATTTCAACAGTAAGAAGATGAGACCTAACTGCCAATCTAGTACTGTGCTTAAATTCATTGGGACGACAAAGAGTAAAGCTGATCAGAACAATGAAAACATTTACAGAAAAGGCACAGGGAGGCTCTGTTATGGTGGTGAGAAAGTGGCAGAAGCAAAGATGACAGGTTAGAACTGATAACATTCTTTAGATTTTTGGCAACAATTTCTAAGACACATTTCATCAAGAATCTCTACAAAGCTAATACATAGATAGTTAAATTTCTGAAATTGCTTGATTTTGATGTTTTCAAATCAGGTCATTTCTGTTTTCTAACAAGTGGTAGTTAGTCCTTTCTTCCCATTTTCCTTTACAAGTAGAAGCACCAGACCAGATGTGGCAGCAATACTCAAATCACAGATGAATGGTAGACTTATAAATATGTAAAACAGATTCTAGAGAGAAAAACTGTCTAGCATGACAGCAGAATTAGCAACAAATCCAATATAATCATCCCATTTCATGACAATGGAAAACATTAGGCCAAGAAGGTATAATGAATTACTCTCCTGGAGATTAGCATCAGCCATTCTGATGGAGAGCAGAAAAAGGTTGTCTGAAACAATTAAAGGAGCAGTTTTGTTTTTGTTTTTTGTTTTTTTTGTTTGTTTTGGAGGCATTAAAATTGATAAGTCATTTCTTGCCCCAGTTAACAACAGATTGAACGTAATTTTTTTAGATCGGCTGTTAATTTAACTCTGTCAAACTTATCATTAAGATGAGTAAATAGTTCTGTCTTTAGAAGAGGTGCCAAGTCAAGAACTGATGACATCAGGAAGGTCATTGATAAAAATGAGGAATAAAGTAGGTCAAGGTCTTATAGAACATGCACATTTATATAGTGAGACCTATAGCAGTGGCTGTTCAAGACAATCTTCAATTTGGGATTTACTAACATGTCTTGGGCAAGTAGACTTTGCAGAGCTCATCTCTCTCCAGATAAAACCACAGCTGATACCCACCAACTTTAAGGCTTGCTTTGGTCACAGACACATGGCAATTAATTCCATCACATAAAACCTCAGCCCTGGCTGTTGAATTCAATCTTGAAAAACATTGGCTCAACAATGATGTATCATAATGAACTGGCTATGGAACTTAATTTGCCTCATAATGCTCAATACCCCATAATGCTTCTTGCAGGGTCAAAACCTTGCAAGAAGCTTCATCTGTCCTTTAATAGGTCTTGTTTTTCATCCTTCTGGGTGTCAAGACATCTTCCTCACCAGGAAAGTCTGGCGGAGAAACTAGTTTCATTGTCAATGTCTTGACCTTGTACCAGATTTCTGTGTAACATTTGCAAACAGTTCCCAGATAATTAAATTTCTGAAATTGCTAGATTTTGATGTTTTCAAATCAGGTCATTTCTGTTTTCTAACAAGTGGTAGTCAGTCCTTTCTTCCCATTTTCCTTTACAAAATTGTCTAGGAATTTCCTTCTTTCTGTGTCTGCCATCAACACGGTCGTATCTTATATTCTTGTTAAGATTGTGTCCAACAATAATAAAACCTTTTTTTTTTTTACTATTTTTCATCCAATAAAGGCCTGAGTGGCACTCAAAGTAGAGGGTTACTGAATGGGGATGTTGTAAAGTCATATAGAGAGGGAGCAAGGCTTGCATTTTATCAGAATATGTAGGATAGATAACAGTTGATTCTTTACTTGAAGAGGTTAAGATTGTAGGTCCATGAAGGTCATTGTAGACCTTTGTGGACCTACCTGAGAAAAAGAACATGGAAATAATAAATCCTGGTAGAAATTTGAACCTTTGGAGACACCTGCATAAATCTCACGGTGAAAAGGACTGGCCATTATTGCTAATCAAGTGGGTTCATGAAGATCATTGTTGACCTTCATGGAATTACCTGAGAAGTTCTTGAAAATAATAAATAAATCATATTAGGAATTGCTATAATGTATAAATAAATCTGGTGAGAAGGTGTATCCTTGTTTTATGCCCTTTTCTATTTTTGTATACTTGCTTAATTCCTTTTCTATCAGAATGTAGACGATCTGTTAATTCTTACAGTTAATAGTCCTTTCTTCCTACTTACATTTAATACATTGTCTTGCATGTTCCTGCATATAACAATTACTAATTTGTATATTGTTCATTTAATGTCTGTACTTTTAAGTAGATAATCCTTATTTTTTGGCAGTCATGCCAAAACACCTGGGTGGACTGCCAAAACATTGAGTGTGAAGAATCTATCTTTACCATGAAGTTTGTCTACATCCCAAGAAACTCTGATTTCAAGATA
>CAHIKZ030005370.1:1152500-1157500 GCA_903632075.3 Acanthosepion pharaonis
GGATCACTTGATAAATAATCCGACCTGTGCTATGGATTTTAGTGTGAGCTGCTTCTCTGTTCTGGCCAGAGCACACTCGTTATTCCATCTGAAGGTGTTGGAGACGCTGTTCGTCAAGTCCAGGCGACCCGCTCTCTGTAAGCAAAGAGACTGTTTACTTGGGCTTGTGGTGCTAGCATCTTTGGTGTTATAACTTTTATTATTCTATATTTTTCCCTGTTCATCCATTCACGTCATCTGTGACAGACTTTCTTCTCATAATTTGTTTCCCTGTTTACAGTTCTGACGAGAGGGGACGAAACCAGTTGATTTGTGTTCATGTTTTTTTTTAAATTTATCATGGCCTATTGTAAAAAATTTCTTGCCTTTAATGCCATAATATATATGTATATAATGTACTCTCCCATCGGTTTCAATGTATGAGGATCTGACAGCTTATTGATTCAGTTATGAAAGTTTGTGCGATAATCTTAAGTAATAAGAAAGAATCAAGGTAAACCGCCAGAAACCCCACACAAGTGATTTGATTAAAGTGTTGAAAGTGCAGATTTGTGCAGAACCATCCACACTTTTCGGAACTATTGATACACTTAGTCGATGCAAATAAATGCCACAGACAAAGCAGACAATATATGTCAGGCTTTTTGTGTAAGATAGATAGATAGATAGATAGATAGATAGATAGATAGATAGATATGAACAGACTGAGATAGATAGATAGATAGATAGATAGATAGATAGAGAGATAGATATGAACAGACTGATAGATAGATAGATAGATAGATAGATAGATAGATAGATATGAACAGACTGAGATAGATAGATAGATAGATAGATATATGAACAGACTGAGATAGATAGATAGATAGATAGATAGATAGATGAACAGACTGAGATAATGAGATAGATAGATAGATGAGATAGATAGATAGATGATAGATATGAACAGACTGAGATAGATAGATAGATAGATAGATAGATAGATATGAAATATGAACAGACTAGAAATGAACAGACTTGATGATTTGTTCATATCTGTGAGAAGATAGATAGATAGATAGATAGATATGAACAGACTGAGATAGAAATGAAAAGACTGAGATAGAAATGAACAGACTTGGATAGATTTTGTTCATATCTGTGAGAAGTCCGTAGGTAGAAGAAGATAGATAGATAGATAGATAGATAGATAGATAGATATGAACAGACTGAGATAGAAATGAAAAGACTGAGATAGAAATGAACAGACTTGGATAGATTTTGTTCATATCTGTGAGAAGTCCGTAGGTAGAAGATAGATAGATAGATAGATAGATAGATAGATATGAACAGACTGAGATAAAGAGGAAAAGACTGAGATAGATAGCTATGAACAGACTGAGATAGATATGAACAGACTTGGATAGATTTTGTTCATATCTGTGAGAAGTCCGTAGGTAGAAGAAGATAGATAGATAGATAGAGAGATAGATAGATAGATAGATTCTGGAGAGAAAAATTGTCTCACCTGGCAGAGTGAACCAACTTTCTTAGCAGCTGACTCAGCAATGGGTTTAATATAGTCTTTCCACTTTATGTCAGCTGAGAACATTAGCCAGAAAGGCACAATGAGTCACTTTATGCTGATGGAAGGCAGAGAGGAGTCTCTCAGATGATTAATGGAAGGAAGTTTAGTTTTGGAAGCATTTAAATTGACAAGCCATCCTTTGCCCCAGTTAACGGAAGTCTTAAGGTTGTTTTGGACACCAGCTGCCATTTTGACCATGTCAAACTGATCAGCCTTACCATCAAAGCAGGAGTAAATTGCAGTGTCATCAGCGTAGATGGCAAGTTGAGAGCTGATGTCATTCGGAAGGTCATTAATGAACAGCATATGACCAAGGATGAGGCCCCAGGGGACATGCGCGTTAATACAAAAGAATGTAGATGAGTGGCCATTAAGGACAGCTTTCATTTCCCAATTTGATAGGAACGATGAGATCAACTCAAAAATGTGCCCAGAGATATTGTAACTTTTCAGCTTGTGGAGAAGTCTTGAATGCCAGACGCTATCAAATGCTTTTCAGATGTCCAATGCTACAGCCCAGGCTATATGTTATTTTTATAGATACAATTTATTTAAGTAAATGCTCTGTTTTTTTAATTAAACAGTATTAGTTACATTTATAAGTTGGTAAATGTCAGACTTAATCCATTTCATTATATATATGTATATCCTAGCAGCATGGCCTGGCATTGTCCATGCTTGATTCAAAAATCATATGACTCATACAGCAATCACTATCACTGGACTTAAAATATTTTTACCCTTCCTTGCCTTTAAAGGAGGGCCCTTTGCCGTGCTGATCTTGCTACATACCTTACTTCTTGCCTATCTCACACTGTAAATTTTTTCTAAGCTCTATACTAAACATTAAATCTGTTACAAAAAAAAGAACTAAACAAAATGATCACAAAACGATCAGCTTTAAAAAAAAGGACTCGTAACTGGAAAAACTGAATGAAAAAAGAATGTTAACAACAAATACTTTTTCACATCTAACCCAGTTCTGCGGAATCAGAATCAACGTTGAGTTTAAGCAAGCGAATTGGAGTAAAGTGCCATGCAGATTTAAATTTTTCCCACTTGTGACGAATGCAGCTATCGATTTTTTTTTGCATGCTAGCATGCTAGTTAACATTCGTGTCAGTTAGCTGTTGGTTCTCACGCTGGCCAATAGAATCTTCCTGATTATTCGTAGCAGCCAGCTATAGGCTCTCACTCTGGTTAGTAGAAAATGGCCGTAAACTACATGAAAACTGCCGTAGAAGCATGAAAAAATCGATTATTTCCACTATCAATGGGAGTTGAGAAATGCAACGCTGGTCTTGGCCTTGCCACTAACTTGGAGTATGTGCATGTAAATTTTAGTGCAAATCCGTCGAAAATTGCGGTCGTGCATTCGTTACACACACACACACACACACACACACACATGCTGCCTTTTATATATATATATATATATATATTGTGGATTTAGGTAACAACCTTTCATTTATACATGTTTCATTAACATCTAAGGGTTCAACAGTATGTTCTGCTTTTCATGTTTTTCTGCTTCTGATGAATTTTAAGGCCAGCCTTAAAACCATACAGCCTTTCTCATACAGGACAAGGAAGAGCACCCCTTGTGAAGGCTGCAAGAATGTTTGAGCTGTTCAATATATGACTTCTCAAAAGTTGTTATTTATATACATATTCATCTACTTGGCATGATCAGAAGCCTCAAAGAATTGACAAAATTTAAGATTTATTTCAGTTTATCCCTATATTGTGTGCGGCGTGTGTGGGTGTGTATGTGAATAATGTTTGGTAAGAATCCAATAAAATAGCAAACATATAAGACAATTTGAAAGACTTCTATTTTGACATGTTTCACCTATGAACGGGCATCATCAGCAAAACAATTTTAGCCCCCAAAATCTACATGTTATATGTATACATCTTCATGCATATAGTGATTTTCCAAGCATAGCTCAGATGTGGCACAAGTCCAAAAGTATGGGGCACCCAGTGAGGATCGAGCTCACTACTCAGTTACAATTGTTCTTGCAAGACAAGCTTGCTAACCATTACACCACTTCAAGATGCCCAATATCTACATGTATATATGTTACGGTCCAGGTTAGGACCAAGGAAGAACAACACGAACACAAGAGTAGAAATAGCGAAGGTATATTACACGAAATAATAATACAAGATGTGGAAGGTGTTAGTATGACTGTCAGTCTGGTTTGGAGTGAACTACCATCGGCTCGACTCAATTCGAGCCTCTCTCTTGAGAGGCGTAGTATACATAGTGTTAGGAAGAGTTCATTCTGTAGTTATAGGTAAGGACCCATGACAGTATATAGCCCTAGTTTATTAAACAAGAGAAATGAATTGATGGTTACATGTAGGCATAAAAATAAATATTGAAATACATTGATACATTTTAATGTAAATGATGACCTTTCCCCTTTTTAGGTTATATTTGTTTTTTTAATGAAATTTAAAAAAAAATTTTTTATTTTTTTATTTTTAAAAAGCACAGCAAGCTTCTTTATACTTAATATGAAATATTATTCCCAACTTTAAAGAAAATTTTTTATTTTTTAATTTAATTTTTTTTTAATAAAAATCCTGTCTATTTTAAAACAAAATATACTTTTAAAATAAAAATCACTTTAAAATTTATAGACCGCACCAACATTGTGTAACCAGATGCCTTTATTAAAATTTAAATTACATAAGTCTATACTGAGCACCGGAAGATTGTGGTATTACATTTTGCAAGTTTGGTTTTAGAGATTACTGGTGGCTTTGCAAGAGTGTGCGGAACAACAGTAAATCCTCAATCCCTTCTCTATTCGATCAGTTTGAAATTCTAACATCCACAGCAGATATGGTTGAATGCTTTGCTCAGAAATTCTCATCCAACTCAACACCCAACTCATCCACAGTACCCACACATGATTTTCCCCCTAGAACTGAGTCTCTACTGAGTGATATGTACATTATCCTGTCAATAGTCTTGGACGTCATCTGTAAATTAAACTCTCATAAAGCAGTGATGGGATACCAGCTGTAGTTCTCTCCAAATTATACAACTATTGCCTTGTTGATTTTTGCTTCCCAGCCTGTTGGAAGTCCTTCTCTGTCATCCCTGTTTTTAAGAACTCTGGAGATCCTTCTGACCCCTCTAACTACTGCCCTATCAGTCTCTTACCACTCTTCAGCAAAGTCTTTGGAGCTTAAATCAATGGTTAGCGTCTTACCTCTGATAATCTGCTCTCTGACAAACAATATGGTTTCTGCTTTGCCCAGTCTACTGCTGATGTGCTTATGGCTATAACTGAATATGTATACCAAGCTCTTGATGATAATGGTGAAGCTTGAGCCGTGGCTCTAGATATCTCTAAGGAATTTGACAAGGTTTAACATGCTGGCCTTCTATGTAAGCTTCAGGGCTATGGTATTA
>CAHIKZ030005370.1:1160000-1245000 GCA_903632075.3 Acanthosepion pharaonis
AAAAACAACAAAGATGAATATAATAGTATGCAAAATCTATGGAATCACAAAAATATAAAAATCAATGTAATGAGTTCCTGTGTTAAAAATTCAATCTGATTTTTTTAAGAAGCTGTTAAATTTTGACACTTGTCTTTCAGTCGAAGTATCTGTGCTATTCCAAGAGAGTTGTGCTGATATTAATGTAACAATAATACTACTTATATGTATATATGTGTATGTGTGTATATTACATAGCCAACCTTTATTGAATCCATTCTTAAAGAATCTAACATATTTTTATCTAAAACAAACAGCATTTACGTAAAAATGTTCCCAAATCAACACGTGAAAAACCAACAAACATAATGTCTACTAGACACACACACACACACACTTACAAATAAACATTATCATCTGAATTCCACACAGACAAACTAGAATTTTTATACACTTGCATACACATAACAATATCTAAATTTTTTTCAGTGAGGCTTGGAATCCATTATTTTCTTGAAACTTTGGATGGACATGTCATCTCTCTTTGAATTTAGAATGCCACAAATTATACTAACATGCATGAAACATGATTGACCAATAAAAATCAAACGGCACAAAAGCAAAAGTTCCAGATTTTCTTTCTTTTTTGTTATATAGGAATAAAGTGTTACTGCTGACACTGGAGTTTGAACACAGATCACCAGAAAACAAACACAGGCAATCCCATTTTGAATAAGTAGATCACGTGATTGTAAAGGCAATGTATATATGGGAATTAGCATGGCATCTAAGTGATCACTCTATGGATTACTATTCAGATCACTACTCAGTGGTTACTTTTCGAGTGAGTGTTATTGAGCAAGTACTATTAGTGTGAGTTTTATTCGAAGGCATCTGACACCAGTATTGTTCAACGGCATTACTATAGTTGTATCTGTGATTACAAAGTCTCTACTGCAATGAGCATTACGAAAGTGACAACGACTATTCGTTGACATTACAAAAGTGGCACTATAAAGTATCTATAAAAAGAATACCTGCTCGGCCCGGTGGCTAGGATCAAAGTGTAGTATCTGCGCTTTGTGAGCTGCCGGGTCGGGTGTCTGTCGAACTCTCTGCTTGCAGAGGGGAACCCGGACAAGGCTCTGCCGAAGGGTAGGGTTTCGTTCAGGGAGGTTGACGGAACTAGCCCGCTTGGACGGGTTTAGATGGGTTTTATTTTTGGCTGGGCCTACGGGCTCAGACATACCCACATTAAAAAGGCCTTGTGCCACATTCAATTCCTGTGGGTGAATTGATAAATACCATTACAAAAGTGGCAACAAGTGTTCACTGACATCACAAAATACTTTTTCTCCATATCTCATTCTCTGATGAAGCTTTAATAAAAGTGAAAAAGTTAGATTAGTGAACATTTCCTATTTGCTCTTTATCTTATCATTTTGTTGGATTCTAATCCATATTTGATATCAATGTATCTGTGTGTGTGTGTATATATGCAAGGTCTCTTCAGAAAGAATCCTCCCATTTTAATTAATCTGAGAATAAATTGTTCATCTTTGATACAAATTGATAACCAAACAGATGAGAAATTAATGTATATGAATGAACATGCACTCTCCCATGGGGTTACTCTGTTAGTAGTGAAAACATTGAGGAACGATTGCATGCATTGTGTAACCAAATGTACATCAAGATTCCTGACACCAGCTGCCATATCTATCTTAACAAGAGTCAGATCAAACCAGAAATGGAGTATTGCTGTCATATCTGGGCCTGGAGCTATTTTGGCTCATTCTATCACTCCAGAAAGTACCTGACTCCATCTGTAGCTCTCTATCTTTACAAGAGTCAGATCAAACCAGAAATGGAGTATTGCTGTCATATCTGGGCCTGGAGCTATTTTGGCTCATTCTATCACTCCAGAAAGTACCTGACTCCATCTGGCAAGCTCTATCTTTACAAGAGTCAGATCAAACCAGAAATGGAATATTGTTGTCATATCTGGGCCCGAAGCTGTTTCTGCTCATTCTATCACTCCAGAAATTAACGGGCTCCACCTGACAGGCTCTATCTTTACAAGAGTCAGATCAGACTAAAAATGGAGTATTGCTGTCATATCTGGGCCTGGAGCTATTTTGGCTCATTCTATCACTCCAGAAAGTACCTGACTCTACCTGCCAGGCTCTATCTTTATAAGAGTCAGATCAAACCAAAAATGGAGTATTGCTACCATATCCAGTCCTCTCTTTCCAGCCTTGACAGATTTCAAAAGGATTTATACAGCTTTGTAGGTAATGAATTCCCACAACTCTACACTGGTGGGCCACCAGTGGCAATGTCAGCGGTCCTCTAGTGGCAGCCATTGGTGGGCTACCAGTGGGCCTTTAGTGGTTTCCAAGTGGTAACATTGCCAGGATGAACATGGCAATGATCTGACAGCAATAAACACTAGTGGTATGACACCCAGTGGCAAATTGGTGGCTTGCATGTAGGAAACCTCTCTCTTACAGATGCAACATTGCAATGTTATCGCTATTTCTAATGAAAATGTTTCAAAAATTATATTCCATAGTACTTCCAGTTCAGAACTTTGTATCTATATTCCCTTTGTATCCAATTTATAAGAGGTAGTTCCACTTGGATAGCTCCTCCCTAAGAGCCACTGCTTTCTGGTAAAAACACTCAAGAAGATGGTTCACTTACCACTACAATGTTAACCTCTACAAGTCTAAGGTCAACCATTATCTATCCTGCATATTATCATAATCTACAGTTCCTACATTGAGAAAACAGCTTCATTTAGTAACGCTCTACCTTGAGTTACCCTTGAGCCTTGTAATGAATGAACATTGCAATAAAAAAAATTCAGCAAGTAAACTCCTAGAAAATGTCATAAATGCTACATTTGAAACATAGATTTTTAGTGAGCATCAAATTGGGATTTTTTTAACTAAATGGACTCTCGTCTATGACTGAACCAGCACCTGTATTCACAGTGAGTTTAGAATCCAGGTTGCATAATCCTAGATAATATCTACTTAAATATATTAGTAACAGTAACAAAGCTATAATGATGGACTTGAAAATATCCCTAGACCAATGTTTATCTTTAACTGAAGTATAAACTGAATTGATTTTGATTCAAACCTTGGCGTTGTGTAATGGTTAGCAAGGTTGTCTCACTAGATCAGTTACAACTGAAAAGTGAGTTCGATCCTCACTAGATGCCCCATACTTTCGGCCTTGTGCCACATCTAAGCTATGCTTGGAAAATAATTATAAACCAGACCAATTTTTCTATCTTGACTAAAGTATAAACGGGACTAATGTTTATATTTTGACTCAAGTATAAAGTAGACCAATTTTTCTATCTTGACTCAAGTATAAATGGGACTAATGTTTATATTTTGACTCAAGTATAAACTAGACCATTATTTGTATCTTGACTCAAGTATAAACTGGACTAAAGTTTATATTTTGATTCAAGTATAAACTAGACCAATGTTTTATCTTGACTCAAGTATAAACTGGACTAATGTTTATATTTTGATTCAAGTATAAACTAGACCAATGTTTGTATCTTGACTCAAGTATGAACTGGACCAGTGTTTGTACTTTGACTCAAGTATAAACTGAACCAATGTTTATATCTAGACTCAAGTATAAACTTGACCAATATTTACATTTTGACTCAAGTATAAACTAGATCAATCTTTATACCTAGCCCAGGGGTTCCCAACCAATTTTGGGCCATGCCCCACTTTCATATTTCTAAAATTCTGGTGCCCCCTGCCATAATATTTAATTCTTACATGTATGCCAATTACACATGTACATACATACACACAAAATATCTTTATGTATGTCTACTGTATATTTATCATATGTATTAACACACATTAACATTAACACTCTCATTCAAACTCACTAGAAAACCATTCACTGTTAATAACTCATTCTCAAAATGCCCCCCTTATTCTGTTGGTATGTAAGCCAAAGAGTGCACATCCTATGCATGCTCCACCAAAATATGACCATACGCCCCATGCAAGGAATCATTAATCTAGATTCAAGTATAAACCGAACCAATGTTTGTATTTTGTCTCAAGTATAAAGTGGACTAATGTTTGCATTTTGACTCAAGTATAAAGTGGACCAATGTTTGCATTTTGTCTCAAGTATAAACCGAACTAATGTTTGCATTTTGTCTCAAGTATAAACCGAACCAATGTTTGCATTTTGTCTCAAGTATAAACTGAACCAATGTTTAAATTTTGACTCAAGTATAAACCGAAGCAATGTTTAAATTTTGACTCAGCTATAAACTGAACTGATGTTTACATTTTGACTCAAAATGTTGATATTAAATAACCCAGTGTTGACATATCATTAAATTAACCAACTTAGAAAAAATGTTGACATTAAATAACCCAGTAAATGTTGACATGTAATTAAATTAACCAACTGTGAGATTTAAATGAAAATTGGGTGGTAGGAAAATAAATTTCCACTCAAATCTGTTCCCGCTGACAGTTAAGGTGGAAACTGGAACAATGCTTCACTCGGAACTCTGTTTCCTGCACACCATAAATAACAGTACTATCACTTTCTCTGGAACACAGGTATAACCTTTACCAATCTCAAAGAACAAACTCCCCTGAAACAAAAAGTCAGCTCTTTTTATCCTTCCTCAGTCCGGGGCAAGAAACTGAGATGTCTCGCTTGTGTTAGCCTTGTTCTCGCCGATAACACATGTGCTGTATCACTTCAACATTGATTTGTCAAAGTTCACCTCACAGGTCTATGATATCTACAAGCACATCTACAGACAATTCACCTTCTCTTGCTTCGGCGAGGTATGTCTCCACCACATCAAAGACAAGCAAAAATATTATTCCTAGTGAAGATAACTTCCTGTCCCTATTTTTTCCCAGTGTTTATCAAGTTTTAACAAAAAGAAAATGGATTTGACAGCAATTAATGCGAGTTAAGTAAAGATTTAACACTTCAGTTTAAAGACTAAGCAAGGATTACTTAAAGTCGTCACATGACCAGTTTGGTGATTGTGAGGGTGATGCTAAGTAATTCCTATTTATAGCATCTCAGAGCAATAGGGTATACTTGGCACTGATTACCTTCTCTCCAAGCAATATGTGACATACTGTATTGGGTTATATGGTATCAACAGCAAGGAACGATTTCTGAACTGGCCTATTGTCAAATGCTAAAGATCTTCAACTTGTTTGATATTTAACAATAACCAGAAGGATTAGTGGATTCATGCCTTTCCTCTGGACATTAGTGGAAAGTGAATCCAAATTATTTGGACTTTTGAGTTTGTTTGATAAATCCATTTTTTGTACGATTAAATGTTAAGCTACTTGTATTTTGACCATGGATGAAAGAAAATTTCTGAAAATACTTGTAATAAAATAATTACTTAACCTCATAACCACTGAAACAATTTCAGTTGCCTAGTTAATTAATGCATTGTCCCTGAAAGACAAGTATCACTACTTCGGGTCTATATAGATGACCAGAGCTTTTCAGCTGATCTCTTCTCTGAATTAACTCCTACAGCACAGAGGAAAACTGGCTGGTTACATTCAATGCCTCAAAAAATAAGACTAGTGATGTTCCATCATCATTGAGCAGAGCCAGAATTTTTGCTAATCATGATGAACAGATGTTTCCTCAGGGAGATCCCATGCCTTGACCGCCTACTGAAACTTAAACCCAAACCAAAAGTTAAACACATATATATGATCCATCATTAAAGATAGTAGGAAAATTGTTGGTTCCCAGTAGCACTCCTTTCTTCTCTTGCTATACTCTACCTTTACAAGAGCCAGATCAGACCGAAAATAAAGTACTACTGTTGTATATGGGGAGGAGCTGTCTAGTCTTTACTTTCCACCCTCGACAGAGTTCAAAAGCATCTTTGCATCCTACTGCTTGACAAATTATTTTCTACTATACAACCCCTCTCTCACAGATGAAATGTTGTAAGTATCTTGCCTCTCTTGAGATATTTCCATGGAAAATGTTCAGATGAACTACATTCTGTAGTTTCACCAGTTCTAACTGTAGTATATTGCTGCTGGGCTTAAATACTTATATATAAAAATATATAAATATCTTTATTATTCGAGTTGAGACAATTGCAGGAATTGACAGAAACAAATCTTTAGTGAACCTCTAGCCAGCCTCTGGCCAGACTAAGAATCAGACCGGTTAAATAACATTTTGCCACCTATGCAAATTCATGTGGCCACACCTCTTCTGGCATGTGCCCATGCAAGCACACATTTCCTTCTGCTCAGGACACCTGTGTGCCTTGTTTATACTAGGCTCAGGACACCTGTGCACACTGTTTATTTTAGCCACCAGATGCATTTCCTGTTTATGGTATCACCAGTTCTGATTTCTGCTCACACACTGATGCAGCAGAAGTAAGGCCAAATGGTCTTCCTCAACTGATATCCAACATAACCTTCATGACTAAGACCTTCCATGATATGCACAGTGTAATAAACCACCTTCATTCCTTTTACATTCTATTGTTGAGATGTAAGTTCTACTTGAGCAGCTTCTTTCTATGAATTACTGCTATATGGAACTGACTCCCAAGAGGATACTTCTCTGATTACTACAATCTTAATCTATTCATATCTAATGTTAACTATTATCTTCTGTGCATATTTCCATAAACTTTGTAACCCTCTACTTCAAGTGAATCTTGTGTCTTGTACAGAGTGAACATCATTGTAAAAAGAAAAATGGCTTAGTCTGTGATAAAATAAATTGTGCAGAAAATGAAGATCCTTGAAAAGGCACCAAAAGTTTACAGACAGTTAAGATTTTAAAATCATGGGATTTCCAATGTGTATATAGCAGAGAACATAGCACAGGGTTTGAAAAACACTTTTTAACTAATCAGAATCAAGATAAAAAAAAAATATACCAAGTCTTTTAGAGCTCTTAACAAACTACCAAAAAAAAAACTGTTGTTTTTTTTTCTCACTGAGGTCATATTTCAAAACTGCTATAGACTCTGTACCTCTCATGACCAAACGTGTTTCTACCAGAATGTTTTCCATCCTAGGTAAGATGATAAACTACATCTGCATCCTGGGTAAAGCGATAAACTGCATCCAACAGCAAGGCCTTTGATCAGGAGGTTTTGAGGAGCATGGAACCACCTCCGGGGTGGTAGCACCTGTTAGGGTCACAACTATGGGCAAATAGTTAACCAACAAGGGTTCAAAACACTATGGAAGTGTAAAAATAGGTTTTAATAACAGCAATATATCTTTTTAAGGAAAAACTATTACTAGCAATAATTAATTACCAGTAATACATTTTGAAGAAAAAAATATTACCAGCAATATGTTGGCAGTAATACATTTTCAAAGGAAAAAAATGACCAGCTATACATTTTTGGAAAAAAATATTACCAGCAATAAAAAATCTTATCAGCATTAAATAACCCATTGAGGTGTTAATCTGCCATAAAACAAAACAAACCAAACCAAGCAACTAAAGGATTGAATCAGTTTCTTGATGTAAAGATGAACATTTTAAGAAAAAACGTATTTGACTTAAAACCAAAAATAATATTATGTTAAATTACCAGCAATAAAAATCTTGTCGACATTAAATAACACATTGAGTGTTGATATTAAAACAAAAAACCAAACAACTAAAGGATCGAATCAGTTTCTTGATGTAAAGATGAACATCCTTAAGAAAGGCGATCTTGACTTAAAACCAAAAATAATATTATGTTAAATTATAAAAAAAGCAGCAATAAAAATCTTGTCAGCATTAAAAACCCATTGTGATGTTGATAAGTAAACCAAACAAAACCAAACAACTAAAGGATTGAATCAGTTTCTTGATGTAAAGATGAACATCAGCCATATTTGACTTAAAACCAAAAATAATATTATGTTAAATTATAAAATATAGCAGCAATAAAAATCTTGTCGACATTAAAAACATTGAATATGCTGTAAAACAAACCAAACCAAACAACTAAAGGATCGAATCAGTTTCTTGATATAAAGATGAACATTAAGAAAGGCGCCATACTTGACTTAAAACCAAAAATAATATTATGTTAAATTATAAAAATATTACCAGCCATAAAAATCTTGTCAGCATTAAATAACCCATTGTGATGTTGATATGCCGTAAACCAAACAAAACCAAACAACTAAAGGATTGAATCAGTTTCTTGATGTAAAGATGAACATCCTTAAGAAAGGCGCCGTACTTGACTTAAAACCAAAAATAATATTATGTTAAATTATAAAAATATTACCAGCAATAAAAATCTTGTCAGCATTTAATAACCCACTGAGATGTTGATATGCCATAAAACATAAGTTGTTTTGGTTTCAAAATTGTCCTTATCTTGGAGAGGTTGACAAGACAAAAAATTGAGAAACGAGTTTGTCATGCTGTTAACCTTGAGCTAAAAGCCGAACAGATGGATTCCTAATTTTTCAAGTGTATTTGTGTGAAAGGGAATGTAGCAAACCCAACTGCAATTTGAATGCAACCATTTTCTCATTCTGATTTGCTGTTGATTACACCACCCACACATCTATGTATTAACAGTAGAACTACCAGTACATATTTATGTTAACCATGTAAACACCCCAGTGGAGAATATGGCCACAGCTTCACTACACTACGTGTTACTGTGGTTTTTGTAGCAAGTAGGATTCTGTAGGGTAGAGTTTTTAGCTCCATGTCTAAATAGTTTTGGTTTTGGAACAGTTTGGAATAGATGTGTGGGTGGTGTAATCAACAGCAAATCAGAATGAGAAAATGGTTGCATTCAAATTGCAGTCGGGTTTGCTACATTCCCTTTCACACAAATACACTTGAAAAATTAGGAATCCATCTGTTCGGCTTTTAGCTCAAGGTTAACAGCATGACAAACTCGTTTCTTGTCAACCTCTCCAAGATAAGGACAATTTTGAAACCAAAACAACTTAGGCATAGGGCTAGCAACTCTACTAGGTTTCAACAACTGGATGTGTGTTGAATATGGGATGAGAAGTGTTCATTTATAAGGTGAACATTTTAGTACTTTTTAAATAAGGCCATAAAATGTTCTGATTTGGTTTGGTTTGTTTTGGTCTGGTTTGTTTTGGTTTGTTTTACAGTGATGATGATTGTGATTTTATTTCGTAATTTGTGACACAAGGCCAAAGTTTAATGTGGGTCATTAAATTTTGGCCTTGTGTCACATCTTAACCCGTGGGGAGGTTGGTAAATATTACTAGCTGGGATCTGTTGAGTACGACTCAGACTTACATGAGAACTACCAACCTTCCAATAGTAGCACTCACTACTGGATTGACTTGTGATGACCTTGTGCATGACTGTTACCTTTATTCTTATTGTACTGGTTTTGTACAATAAACCTTTACTTATTTTAACCACCTTGTTTTTCAAGTATATATTCCTATTAGCATGAAATATAACATAAAACCTGAATGTATTTTATTTAAAATCCTCACTGGATCTGTCTTGATCCCAACCGCAAGTCCTTACAATTATCATCATCATCATTATCATTATCATCATCATCATTATCATTATCATCATCACCATTATTATTATTATTATTATTAATGATGTTATAATATTCTGCCCTCCTGTGGTAGTTCATTTTCTTTATTAATTTATTTATAATTTTTCCAAATTACAAAATAAATAATTAAAAAATCAGAGTTTGATTTGGTTAACGTCCAAGGGTGATAGCTCAGTCACTTTGTGACATCAAACAGATATTTTGGAATTTGTATTTTTCGTCCCCGACTTGTTTTTGCAGTACTTTCTCTAGCATTATTATTTGTTTGGAGATCTTTGCAATGATCACTAATTAGTTTCTTTCTCAAAAGTCTATTTTCAAAACTTGAATGTATTTTATTTAAACTCCTCGCCAGATCTGTCTTGATTCCAACATTCCATTCTCACAATCATCATCATCATCATCATCATCATCATCATCATCATCATCATCATCATCATCATCCCATAGTGGGACCGGAAGTCCTCACAATCATCATCATCATCCCATAGTGGGACCGGAAGTCCTCACAATCATCATCATCATCATCATCCCATAGTGGGACCGGAAGTCCTCACAATCATCATCATCATCATCCCATAGTGGGACCGGAAGTCCTCACAATCATCATCATCATCATCATCCCATAGTGTGACAGGAAGTCCTCACAATCATCATCATCATCATCCCATATAGTGGGACCGGAAGTCCTCACAATCATCATCATCATCATCATCCCATAGTGGGACCGGAAGTCGTCACAATCATCATCATCATCCTTCCATAGTGTGACAGGAAGTCCTCACAATCATCATCATCATCATCATTATTATTATTAATGATGTTATAATATTCTGCCCTCCTAATGTAGTTTCTTTATTAATTTATTTATAACTTTTCCTAATTAGAAAATAAATAATTACAAATCAAACTTTGATTTGGTTATAGTTCAAAGGTGATCACTCAGTCACTCTGTGGCATCAAGCAGATATTTTGGAATTTGAATTTTTCCTCCTCGACTTGATTTTCCAGTACTTTCTCTTCTATTATTATTTGTTTAAAGATCCTTGTAATGATCACTAACTGCTCTCTTTCTCAAAAATCTATTTTCAAAACCTGAAACTTAAATATGTTTCTTATTTCTTTCTTATTCCCCTTGATTAGTTGTCACATTGTATGACCAGTTGTCAGTGTCTGTTGACTTGACCGTTCCTTCAGAGTTCCAATATTTCTCTTTAACTAAATTCATTCTAACTCTATCTCCTCTTTTTGGAGTTGGTAAATTTCTGGCATCATGTTCCACTGGGCTTAAGGTGGAAAGATAAGATAAGTTATATGATAAGTTATATGAGACTAACCGCTGAAAAGTCAAAGCTACAGAAAGACGATACAAGACATGGTAAAACTTAACAACTTTATTCAAACTCCCAATGGATCTGTCTTGTTCCCAGCATACCCTAGTGAGACCGGAAGTGCTTACAATTGTCATCATAATTGACATTATTGATATTGTTACAACAGATATTATTGCAGGCGTAATAATGTAGCAGGCTCTTAGATGAAACAAGGTGATGGCTGTGAAAGAAAATTCAAAGTGAACACTCTGTCTACAAAGAACTATGTAGAGAAATGATGTCTGAGGCAAAAACACAATCTTAAAGCTTGTGGGTTGATATTATCAGATCTTTGGCTACAGGATATGATATTGTAACAAATGATAGCCCTAAGTCTTAACAAAAGGTTTTATTTCAGGAGACAGGAATATATGCCTCATCAGTCCACTATTTCTCTTCACACCAGACTAATTCTTATTAGTAAAAGATTACAAATTACAAAATTCTGCTGAATTCTCACAAGTTCCTATGGAACATGCATGATCATAGCTCTCCACGACCTTCTATTCAGTGTAGCCTTTAGCAATATTTCTCCTAGGGCCCTGTTCCCCACTCCATTCACATGCGGTCTTCAGGTAAGTATTAACAATTCTCAGTTTCTTTCTGATATTCACAATTTAAACGTATGAAATCCGAAAGAAAAATTATTGATATAAGAACCATATTTTAACAGTCTTAATTCCTGACCTCTGACAATACTTTTCTTCCTCATTTTCAATGCATTTTAATAGTAAGACACATAGCAATGCATTTACATTGCATATAATAATCCACTTCTATCAGGTGCATGGCCCAGTGCTCTCCCCTGTCCCTCATATGAATAATCATTTTTTTAATTTTTTTTTTCATATTGCTATAGATTAAGCACTGCATATCAAATTTTTTTAAAATTAAATCTTATAATTTTTAATAGTGTGGGGTTCAGTTTTCTATATAATTTGATCTCTCCTACACGATCCAAAACATATATTCTTATAAAATGTGATTTCTTAAAATTTAAAAAAAATTAATTTTGTAATTTGTAATCTGGAGTTTTTTTTTTCATGTGTTGTTATCGGTTAAGTGTTCCAGATTATGAATTTCAAATAAAAAAAAATGATTTTTTACCTACAGAAAAATTACTTCTTCCATGCACCACTAGCAAATGTGTTGTTATCGTTCATTACCAACCTTCGTGTAATTATTCTATTCAGTAACCTTACCTAGGTTACAACACTTTCCTAAAAAATGTCGCTAGAGGATGCTCTTTAAGCCTATAAATAAGCAGTAACATCCATTTTTTTCCCTATAAGATGTAGGACAAAAATAGAGAATGCATTTCTCACTGGGGAACACACACATGTACACATGCACATACACAACTTTCACTTCATTTTCTCTTACACCAAATGATACACACACACAAACACATTCTTTAGTCTTTAAATGTTTTCTTTCCTATTCATTGTTTTGTAACACATAACAATATTCTATTGTCTATGTATGCTTTTGTTTTGTTAATACATACTTATCATTTGTTTATGTTTTTAAGTTTTGTTGTTACTGTGTTCATTTAATATCCGGGCTTACAATCTGAGTCCATCATTTTTGTTGTGGGATAAATGTACTGGAAGATATGTGTTTTTCTATCTAAAAACAACCACCATACGCCTGCAATAGGTATTTTGGTGTTGTCTACTAGTATTTGTCTTATGTTGAGAGTTGTAATTGTTGACCATGTTCGCCAAGTCTATGAATATAGAATACAGCGCAGTACGTAATCTGTTCAATGAAACAATGTTAAAGATTAATACTCACGAGTCAGACACTCTACTGAATCTGACTATATCGCCAATACCACCAGCAGCTGTTCTGTAATTCTTCAGTCTTTGATATCAGAGGTTGGCAGTGAATATTCAGAAAAAAAATGGCTGCCTTTACACACGTTGCATTGTATATTTTGAGCCTTCTTATTGGTTAACCCTTCTATTGGTAAACTATAAAATGAGTCAGCTCATTTTGGCTAGCTCACTAGTACTACAGGGTACCCAAAAATTCCAACAGTAATATGTATGCACATAATTTGACTTATGGTTATTGCTTATCCTCAAAGATCCTAAGGCATTTTTCCTCAGCTACATTTTTGTCTTTCTTTCATTCTAACCTGATAGGGAAACAGATGCTCTTAGTAAATTTTACACTTTGTCTCATCATCATGATATATATATATATATATATATATATATATATATATATATAAGGGACCAATGCATTAAAAACACTAATGACAATTTTGACATCACCATGGGATCTTTAGACTCTGCAGAGTCTTCTGACCTTGTCGGTCTATCGGTCTATTTATACTATACAATCTAAGTGAGGCACCATGAATTAGAAGACATTTAAAAAAAAGGACATCGGGCTATACAGGGATGATGGGCTCATGGTCGATGAGGAGAACTCCACAAATTTTAAAATAGATAAAATTAGAATGCTACAAAATATATAGTGAATTATATGCCTACTTGAAAAACTACACATAATTAAGTTTCTAAATAATGAAAATTTATTAAACCATAGACATGAGTTAATGGTTTTTGCTGATTAAAAAAGAAGAAAAAGTGTTACTAAAATAAACTGAAGCTAGCAGATATAGATTCGTAGGTGTTTCAACGAGAGATGTCCATTTTAACACTGATTAAATCAACAAAAGAATGGTAAATTTAAAAATAACTCACCATTTTAAAATACTTATAATTTATTTATTGATTATAATTTTTACAAGAAATAGGGATGAGAGGAATGTTATGGTTTTTTGGGTATATAACTAGTGAGCGAGTCAGAATGTCTTATTTCCCTTTATAGTCGACCAATACAAAAAAGGTTGACCAATCAGTGAACCGAATGTCTTATTTCCCTTTATAGCACTGTATTAAATCGTGTATAAAAGCGGCCATCTTGTTTCCTCTACGGAAGGACCAAAGGTGACCAGGAGAAGGATGAACTACACTCTGCTGTGATATCCACTGCGAACCTGCACTACGCTTTCCTACTGTCTCCGAAATATTCACTGCCAACCTCTGGATTCTATACTCGAGGACGACCGTCATGAAAATGTCTAACAAGGAAAATGTTTAGCATGAGTTTTTATTTTAAATTCGATATTGGCACCAGATTTCGCTACCTGCTTCTCAAGACGCCCAGGAATCGCGTCAAATGATTTCACCAGGTACTCTTTTGGTATGGAAGACATAACTTCTTGTATTCGTCCTTCAAGTTCTTCCAAAGTCTTGGTTTGGTAGAGTAGACTTATTCCTTTAACCAGGCCCCAAAAAAAAAAAGTCACAGGGTGTTAAGTCAGCTAGCTACTCATACATAAAATAGAGAGTTACTTTTCAATCAGTCTGTATATATATATATATATATATATATATATATATATATATATATATATATATATAATAATGGACTCCCCCATCGTTTTGACGTATGAGGATCTGACAACTTAATTGATTCAGTTATGAAATTTTGTGTGATAATCTCAAGTGGTATTTAAGACTGCAAGTGATTTACAAAGGAGGCCACATATGGAGAAAGAGTGAGAATTGTGGGATGAGATCACTGTTAGATTGACTGACGTTTTAGATCTTGCTCTCGCTTCTTGAAGATGATTCAGACAAGCAGATAGAAAACTGCTGAGTCCACTAAAATACATTGAACTCCATTCTATCCGCTCCAAGGCTAAGCACTCAAGAGTGTTATGTGGTATATTGAATATATATATATATATATATATATATATATATATATATACATATATGGGGGTGCTTGTAGGATGCATGATATTATCCAAAAAAGGGTGCTGATGATGAGACCAAATAGAACAGCTTATAAACGACATGGTGACATTTGTTGGCCATGACTTCTTCAGGGGCAGAGTGAAAGAGAAAGCTGTGTAAGTAAAATATGTTGGGATTTTTGAGGATAAGAGGGGCTATAAATTAAATTACCTTATCAGATTCAACAACCAGAAACCAGAAAGTGTGTGTTGATTTTTATATTTATATATTAAAGCTGGTGGCGTCTGTTAGATTTTAAATCAACCCAATCCAAATATTTTTTTAACATGCTAGTAATACTGCTTTGTGCTATTCTACCTTTTGTGATTATGGATGATACTATGTAAGGTCCTGGTCATTGGTTTATTGTCAAAACTTGTGAGATGAATGCAGTGCATGGCCAATGTATTTTACACTTAGCGAATCCTTTTCTGTCTTGATCAGATGGGGATTTATTAAATCAAAATTGTGGTCAGCTATATTTCAGTGAACAACCAGTGTGTTTAATGTGCGGTCATGCAGCGTATCACTGTGATAATCATATAGTCTATTTTTTATGTTTCGTCGATCTACATCATTGGGTATTTTGTACAATCTATTCCACATATTCCTTCCTCTGTCCTGTTGTTGTTGCTATCTCGTTTAGTGCTTACTATATCTCTTATTTTTGAGGGCCTCATAAAATCCTTTCAGATTATCTGATGAGATTGACACGTTACTATCTGGCAGTGTTAATATTTACATATCAGGGGTATGGCAACATTACATCAAGGCCATTAAATCTTTTTCAAATATCTTGTTAAAACCATTTACCTCATATTTTCTGGGTTTGTTTGTTGCGTTGATAGAAGTTAAATATTGATCTGTAATAGAATGGATGTAATCTGGAAATCTGATCTACCAGACAAACTCAAGCAGGAATTTTTATTTGCCACTGTAGAGGCAGTGTTAATGCATGGTGCCATTGCCTGGACATTAACTAGTGTGGATTACACATGTTTAAATGCTACCCTACATCCTTTTCTCACCTCATGCATCCCAGAATCAGGAACAAATCTCTTTGAGAGAGATAAGTACTTGTTTAACCGTTGAGTCTAAGCTTGATGGAACCTACACTGGTAAGCAAGACAAGAACTTGTGAGGGATCTACTGCTCTGGAAACCTAGCCATGGTTCAAGTTGGGTTGGTTGCCCAGCAACCGCCTACATTGATGAGTTATATTTTGAGACAGAATGCTATCCTAATGACATCCATGCCTTGATGCAGGAACGTGATTGTTGGCGTGATAGACTCATGAATATTCAAGCTAACTCAACCGAATAAAAAAAGCATAATTTATGATTTAATATTTATGAATAAAGACAAAGGGAAAACTTACCTTAGCCAACACATTTTGTACACTGAGGGAATTTATCAAGGTAAATGTCTTTAATAGTTATGAATAATTTTTAATTTAGCATCCCTTTTTAAAACTAACTTGATATGTCCCTGATTTTATTACTAGTTGTTACTCCTATTTATTATTGTTGATTTTCATTCCAACACACTGAATCAATACACTCTTCGTTATTATTTTATTATTAGTTTTATTCCATTTTATTATTATTGCTTTTTATTTCAACACTCTGGGTCAATGCATTTTTTTTTATTAATATTTTATTACTAGTTTTATTCCATCTTATTATCATTGCTTTTTATTCCAATGCTCTGGCTCTATACACTCTTCATTATTTCTATTATTTTATTACTAGTTTTATTCCATCTTATTATTGTTGCTTTTAATCCCAACACTCTGGTTCTATACACTCTTCATTATTACTATTATTTTATTACTAGTTTTATTCCATTTTATTATTGTTGCTTTTTATTCCAATGATTTGGCTCTATACAATCTTCATTATTACTATTATTTTATTACTAGTTTCATTCCATCTTATTATTGTTGCTTTTTATCCCAATGATCTGGCTCTATACACTCTTCATTATTACTATTATTTTATTACTACTTTTATTCCATTTTATTATTGTTGCTTTTTATTCCAATGATTTGGCTCTATACACTCTTCATTATTACTATTATTTTATTAGTAGTTTTATTCCATCTTATTATTGTTGCTTTTTATTCCAATGATCTGGCTCTATACACTCTTCATTATTACTATTATTTTATTACTTGTTTTATTCCATTTTATTATTGTTGCTTTTTATCCCAACACTCTGACTCTATACACTCTTCATTACTACTATTATCTTATTACTAGTTTTATTCCATCTTATTATTGTTGCTTTTTATCCCAATGATCTGGCTCGATACACTCTTCATTATTACTATTATTTTATTAGTAGTTTAATTCCATTTTATTAAAGTTGCTTCCAATCACATAATCATGAAAATATTTTATTTAAAGACTTTCAGAAAATTCTATGAAATATTTTACGACAAGTTCAGTTTTTGTATTTTTATTTACACATAACAATTCTGATTGGTGACACATCGTTACTTTAATATAAAAGCCTTACTGTGTATTCATTAATTCTTATGGCTTAACGTTAATCACTTTAATTAGGTTCTACTTTATGATACCGCAGTTATCTAATTGGAAAAATATTTTTCTAAATCCAAGATTAACAAAAAAAAAAGACAAAAAGGAAAAAGAAGCCTTCTAAAATTGTTGATTGTTTTTATTTTTTTTTAAATTTTATTTTTAATTTTAAATTTAAGATCGACCAGACATTATGGCAAGTATTCTTTATTTCACTATTTCTTTCTTTGTTTCCTTAATTGTTTTTTATTTCTTTTTCTTCTTTGTTATTGTTTTTTTTCTGCAAATAATAAGAACATTAATGAAAATCAGCTCGTTTACCTGAACACATACGCTCAGGTCACTTAATGAGTATTATGTGATATTAATTAAATATAATCATCTTATTTCTCAGTTAAACAAGTATTTATCTCCCCCAAAGAGATTTGTTCCTGATTCTGAGATGTGCAGGGTGAGAATAGGATGTAGGGTAGCATTTAAACATGTGTAATCCTCACAAGGTTTTTTTTTTTTTTTTTTTTTGTTATTGTAAATACTGTTATAGTTTCTTCTAGGTCACCATTGAGCAAGGATTAACAATTCCCAGCTTCCTTCTGATATTCACAGCAATTCAAAAAACTGAAATCCAAAAGAAAAATTATTCATATAAGAACCATATTTTATCATTCTCTTAAATTCCTGACCTCTGACAATACTTTTCTTTCTCATGTTCAAGTCATTTCAACAGGAGAGTAGGACTAATACATTTTCATTATGTAGGGTGTTCCAACTTGGACCAATTTTAAATGTGAATTAAGTTTAAGTCTCTAAGGATTTTTTTCTTTCAGATTTAACAACTTAAGTCTTTCAACCATAGAAAGATTAGCAATCAAACAACATGATAAAGTTATTGAAGCCTATTATAAAAATGGACATTCAAATTTATAAATATATGGCCTAATGATTCCGCTAGCAAAAAATGCACACCAAACAGTGACCTTTTGTGGATGCAGTGGCTTTTCAAAAATCTTCCTTGGATTTTCATCAGACCAAATACGACAATTCTGCTTGTTAACAAATCCACCAAGATGAAAATGAGCTTCATCACTAAAGAGGATTTTTTGCAAAAAATCTTTATTGGCTTGTCTTTGCTTATGCACCCAACTGATGAATGTACGGTGCTTCAAATGGTCAGCATGTTTCAGTTCTTGTGTCAAATTGAATTTTGTAAGTGTGTAGAGACAAATCTCTTGTCAAAATTTGATGTAACGTTGTTGTGGAGAGATTCAATTTCTGCGCGCGATGACAAATAGAGGTGTCTGGATTTTTGGACAAATTCATGTGCACTCTGGCAATGTTTTTAGCTGAATGGCGTAAACGAGCACACAATGGTGTTTTAGCAGTGGATATCCCGGTAAAAGTTCCTCTTCGCCTGACAAGCTGGCACTGGACATTCGGATAGAGTAAACAAAATGGCCGCCTTTATACATGACGGATTGAATATTCTACATCTTCTGATTGGTTAACCTTCTATTGGTGGACTATAAAGTGAGTCAAGTCATTTGGGCTAACTCACTAGTATATAATACCCCAAAAACTGCAACAGAAATTGCCAAAGACTTAAATTGTTTAATCTGAGAGAAAAAGAAAAAAATAATTAGACACTTAAACTTGATTCACATTTAAAATCAGTCCAAGTTATTGGAACACCCTACATATAATGAAGCTATTTTATTAGTAATGCTGTATTCATTCCTGACCGCTGATAATCCCTTCATCCTGATTTTTAATAGTAAAACCCATAGCAATATATTTACATTATGCATATAAGCCTATTCTATTCATTCTCTTTCTGTCTGACTGTTAATAAGTAGGGTAGACTTCATTGGCAGTTTGAAGACCTACCATGAATTCCAAAATGTGGAGATGGCAACAGGAAATTAATATCTTTCCCAAGACACAGTAATTTACAGAAAATAAAGAAAAGGAAGTAGTGGAGAGTCATGATCACTTAAACCCTGAAGGAAGAAAGGCAACTGAATTTCAAACTGTGGAGAAGGCAAAAGAAAAACAATACACACCTTTCCCAAATCATAGTAATTTACAGATAATAAAGAAAAAGAAGCTGTGGAGAGCTATAATTACCTCCACCCCAAAGAAAGAAAGACAACTCTGAACATCAAACTGTGGAAAAACCAAAAGGAAATGAATACCTTTCTCAAGTCATAGTAATTTACAGAAAATAAAGAAAGAGAAGCTGTGGAGAGCCGTGATTACCTACAACCTGAAGGAAGAAAGACAACTTTGAATTCCAAATCGTGAAGAAGGTAACAGGAATACTTCGCTTTCTTTCCCAAAAAGTCGTGACAATTCGCAGATAATAAAGAAAAAGAAGCTGTGGAGAGCCATGCTCGCCTATGCCCTGAAAGGATATGATATTTGTTGTTTATATATATTAAAAAAATAGGAGATTCAAGCATTTCTGATGGCTGACAGCAACTTTCTTCTTCATTTTCAATCGATCACGATCACCATAACTCTTTCGAGTCATAGAAGTGGTGTGTCTTGGGTATGATAGCCCAAAACTCTCCGGGCTGGTTTGAATTCAGAGTTTTCCTTCTCCTAGGTCGGTTGCCATCTAAGAGATGCATTAATACCTTTCTCAAGGAAATGTAATGAACTCAACTGGAATTCGAACTCGGCTTTTCGATTCCTCAATCGGAGCCGCAGTCTACACTTTGCTTCTCTCAGTGCATTTCTGCTATAAAATAATTAACAATACGTCAGACGCTCATCTATTGTACCGTGTCGGAGTTAACTTCTCCTTTAGTTCGTTAACTCTTTCACCAGGGGTCTCGTCGGAGTTAACTCCTCCTTCAGTTCGTTAACCCTTTCACCAGGGGTCTCTCTTCCCTGGCTATAAATAGTCGCTGACTCTTCGTCTCTTTTTCCTCAGGCCTTTGCGCCGACACCTGGAGGTAAATCTCTCTTTTTTCCTCAGGCTTTCAGCCTTATTACCTCGAAGATGTGAACGCTCACAGAGATAGCGTTTCCCAAATGCTGGGAACACGCTAAGCACAATACACACACACACACACATATATAATATTCACATACACACTTTGTCCTTTGTAACTGTTTCCATGTAACTTGTTATTAATATATATATTTGTATACATATATTATCGGTCTTGTGTTTTGTTTGTTTTCTTTGCCTTCTTTGGACTTAATTAAAGTCCAACTTTCTCGTGTAGTTGGACCAGCTAGCAGGAAAATCTGAACCCACATGTGTTTCTTCTACGTCTACTCAACAACATCACAGCCACGGTCCACTACAACCGCACCCTGGGTTCATTCCGGTCTCCCCTGCTGATATTTGTAAAAAGTCATCTATTTGACAAATAAGCCATGGCGGGGTTTATAATCGGACTGAGAACATTCTAACTACTTGGTCGCACACCTATAATAACCTTGTTAATATTTCGGTGTTAATTCGCATTAATCTTTATGACCCTAGAATAGACATCACTGAGGAAGAATTCTGGTGTGAAATATCTGCGTATGAAACGAACGGATTAATATACCTACTCGGAAGTGAAATTGTCCAATTGTTAGATTAAGCTTTGAACCGTTGTATCTTAAAAATGATTAAACATAACTTATTTGAATTCTTTGAGGTTTTTATAACACTATCGGACTCTACTTTGAACAATAAGAATGTATAATTACTCTCCAAGCTTAACAGAAGAATCCTGATGAAATCGATCATAAAACGAAAATGACATGTTTATCATTAATTATAGCCAAGGAACAGAAACACATAAAGTATTGAAACAAAGTTCAAATATACATATATATATTATTCCAGGATCATTTTCAAACTTATTCAAGAGGATCTTCGAACCTCTCTAACCTTCTAACTTTCTGTCCTGGAGTAAGAAGAAATATACCGGGTATAACAGTAAAATTGTCCAGTTGTTAGATTAAGCTTTGAACCGTTGTATCTTAGAAATGATTAAAGATATCTTCCGGGAATTCTCCGAGGTTTTTATAACGCTATTGGACTCTACTTCGAACAATAAGAATGCATTTAGCTCTAATTTGAAATGATGATCCCTCTTCCTGTTGTGACCTCCTGATCCAGTTTTCCTCTCTACTCTTCCCTCTTTTTTTAAAACTTATTCACCATTCTCTTGATGGTTCTTGAATGGACTTTGAAGATGGAAGCCAGAGTATGAATGTTGGTACCATTACTGAAGTCGTGAATGATCTTTTTCATCTCACCATTGCCCATTTGGGAAGATATAGTGGGGCTGGCACAAAACGTTTTTAACCTGTTCTCTTTTTAGCTGAATAACTCAAAAGGGGTGTTCAGTGATTCATACGAAAAACGATTTTTATAATTGTATAATTATTCTCCAAGCTTAACAGAAGAATTGTGATGAAATCGATCATAAATGAAAATGATAGCTAAGAATCAGAACCTCATGAAGGATTGAAATAAAGTTCACACACACACACACGCACACACACACACACACACACACACACACACACACACACACACACACACACACATATATATATATATATATATATATATTATTATTATTATTCCAGGATCATTTTCCAACGTATTCAAGATGATCTTCACCCTCTTTAACCTTCTAACTTCCTGTCCTGGAGTAACAAGTTGCCTCACAGGTTTCACGTGCAATTTCATTTTCAAGTTTTTTTCAGTGCTCTTTGGACTGTCATAGCTGAAACTCCTCTCTCACGTGCCAAACGTCTTATGGATTGAGTTGGATCTTTTCTAATTGATATCTTTAGCTCTAAGTTGAAATGTAAAAAAAAAAAAAAATCCCTGTTCCTACTGCGACCGCCTGATCCAGTTTTCCTCTCTACTGTTCACTCTTTTTTGAACTTATTCACCTGGTATCTCGGCTTCAGTCCTTTTCCCACTGCCTTAATGTAGCTTCCCCGTGCCCTTTTCTATAAATACTTTCATGTAGTTCTGGCGAACTTTCCTCTATGGTACCTAGACTTTAGTAATCATTAGTAGAGTAGAACAGTACTAGATTGGCGGCAAGGCCTCATCATTTTACCGTTGAAATGTCTAGATGGGAGTTAGAAAATTGCGTGTCTGTGTATTTTATATGGGTGCGTGTCAATGTGTAAACAAAGATAGAAGCATACACAATTTTGAGTTTCTACTACGGACATTTTTTCTTTTATGATGACTGTAGTGAAATAGAGTTCGGGATGTCTCTTCTTGGCTATGTCTGCTGTATTTTTTGGTTCAGAAGTCAATTAGGATAACAATAGTTTAAATGGTCAAGCTCAAGTCAGCTTTACGCTGAGTTGGAACAACCAATTCACTTACTTCATGAATAGGGCTGCCAAAACACGTCCGAATGATAAGTAGAAAAGGAGAGAGACTGTCGTTACCGGAAATGGGGTCATAAAATGGCGCTTTCCGGTTTCTTTATAACATATTTAGCCATTTTCAAGGGGTCTGTCGTTAAGTATTGTTAATTTCTTTTCTTTGTATAAATTAACCACATTTAAAAACAAAACCTATGGAAATGGCTAAATGTAAAATTTTAGATAATATATATATATATATATATATATATATATATATATATATATATTTTATATATATATATATATATATATATATATATATATATATATCTATAAAACAACAATATGAATAAAGACAAAAGGAAAACTTATCTTAGTCGACACATTTCGTACTCTGATGGACTCTATCAAGGCAAATGTAAGGATTTTCTTTTGCAACAAGTTTTTTCTCGGCAGGGTTTACGTCCCATATATATATATATATATATATATATATATATATATATTGTAGGAACATTATTGTTATAAATAAATAAAATATAAAATAAAGATAATAATGAAAACTATAAGTAAAATAAAATAAAAACATTGTATAAAATAAACTAGATCAAAATTAAAACTAATAAAATACTCTCAAAATACAGCAAAAATTGTTCCTGATGGAAATACGGACATCCCGACAAAAGACTTTAAATTCAAGCCCTTCACTATGAACCTTGGAACGGGCAACACGTAATATTCCTTGTAATATGCGATATGGCTTGTAATAACACGAAATAAATTCTCCCTTTTATCACATGTACCATAAATACAGTTGTAGCACAAAAAATATAAATAAATTGTAAAAAAAATTAACATACAATTTACCATGCTTTTCCTGTTATTTCTCTACGTTTTATTTCCTGTCAAGTATGCTTTTTATCTACATGAACACAAGGCTAATGTCTGTTGCTATGATATATATATATATATATATATATATATATATATATATATATATATATATATATGATAGGGTAAATAACAGGTAAGAAACGTTTATTAATGTAAAATGTTTCATTTTATGTTCGATTGATAAACGTTTGCTATTTGTTCTTTATTCTATCATTCTAACGGGTTCCAATCCATATTTAGTCTCTATATAACTCCAATTCATATATATATATATATATATATATATATATATATATATATATATATATATATATATATATATATATATTTGAATAAAGGCAAAAGGAAACTTATCTTAGCCTCTGCGTTTCGTCCTTTGATGGACTTTATCAATGCAATTGTGAGGATTTTATTTTGCAACAAGTATTTATAAACAGAACTATGTATATATATATATATATATATATATATATATATATATATATAATTCTCTATTAAGAGAATAAATCAGTTAATCCTTGTTAAAATGTTAATCCAACATCCTGTTTCCCCAATAAAATTAATGATTAATAACATTAATCGCTAAATGCAGGCGCCACATTAATGAGTAATCCGGTTCATTAATAATTATTGTCGCCATGTTTGAATTCATTTTATATTGACAACATTCTTTACGGTAAAAAAAAAATGGCTGCGTTGAAAGTCATTTCAAGGTCACAGAAAATTTATTTGAAAAGATCACTTAAAATATTAGGGATACACCCGGACAAACAGTTTATTTTTACAGTTGAAATTGCAATGTGTAATTACTATGCGAACAGTTTCTTTTCTTGCACTTCTCGCTTGTGGAACTCCCTTCCGGCTTTTTGCTTTCCAGTCAAGTTTAATCTTCAGACATTTAAATGCAACATCGTCCGTTATATTCTTTCTTCTTTTGTTCTCTCTTCCCTTAATAACGTTTTTCTTTTTCTCATATTCTCTCACACACAGTAACTGCTTGAGTTTGAGTGGTTTTATTGCCTTGCTTGAGGTGAAATGCTGTAACTCCCCATGTATAATACACCTTCGTCCATAATACGCATCCCTAAAATTGTGCTGAACGTGTGGTGAAAATGCTTCTACTCACGCATAATACGCACGCCTTGTTTGGTAATCAAATCCTATAAATTGTCTCTCTCCAATTTCATTACGGCAAGCGTTTCCTACTCTTATTCAAGCTGTAATTGAAGATATTTATCAAAATTTCCGATCATTACGATTCTAAAAGGAAACGGAAATACCTATATTGTGCCTACTGCGCAAACTCTTTAATCTGTTTTTATTTGATAAAATGTGCAATCTACCAGATCTGTATGTAGTTTTTCACAAAAAATGGTTTTAAACATAGAATAATGTTATTCTATTTTAGTTTTTTGATAATTCTTATTTTATTATACATTTGTAAGTATTGTTAGGTACATATGATTGTATTTGACATCCTTATGGGGTCGCAATTGCCGAATGTTAGTGTCAAATTGTCGTATGTTTGTGGTGAGTAGTCATTTTGCAACTGAAATCAACCTATGAAAGGTAATGTTTTGAAGATTTCTTTTTGTAGCTGTGCATAATACGCAACCGTAATTTTGCTTGTTATTTTTGAGAAAAAATGCGTATTATACATGGGGAATTACGGTATTAAAAAAAGATATTTAAATTTCTGTATGAACACTGCTGAGAGATTGATTGATTGATTTGATTTTTTACAGCTTATCAACCCGATGTGGGTTATTTAAAGCTGAAAGATATTTCGGATCCTGGAGATTGCTTAAATTATAGAGGGTGCGATGGGTAAATTGATGCCATTTTTTTATTTCGCGCATATGTATTGTTTGTTTTTTTTTATTTTGTCGACTGCACAGTATAGTAGGGTCAGTTGGGCATCGTCCGGGAGAAAAAGAGCACCGCTTCACCAGAAATTTAAAATTTGCATGCTGTACTGCTTGGCATTCGCGCCGGAAGCTCTAATATGAACATTTCAGTGTATTTGGGCGTCAATCTAGGGCAGAGGATTCGGAAATGGTTGGATGAGTCTAATGGTGATTACGATGGTACAGCAACTCGAAAAACTCACTCCGACCGTTCTGACCAGAAAAGAACTCTCGAATTTGTTGGTGAAGGCCTCAGACTCAACACAAAAGCCTACATCAAGTACCTTGAGGAGGTAGTGCAGCTCTGGGTCAAGAGGGTGGCTGCTGGAAGTCACTGAGACACAAAGCGTTACTGGGTGTAGAAGCGTTAGAAATAGGAACAATTGCTAGGGAGCGAGAACAGAAAATCGGGAGATAGCGATTGACATTGCATTTAAATTTTTGTAAATTAAAGTTGCTTGGAGAGCATGGAACCGGAAGGGAGTTCCACAAGCGAGAAGTTTGACGAAAGAACATAGAATTTACGGTTACATCTAGCCAGCTCTACTGTAATTTGGTGAGACCTCGCCGCCAGTCTAGTACTGTGCTTAAATTCAAAGAGTCTAGGCTCTATAGCGAACAGCAGTATTTATTCTGTGACAATACATAAATGTGGCACAAGGCCAAAAGTGAGGTTGGGGAAGCCTGGTCTTCTTCTGTCTTACAATTAAACTTAGCTAGCCACAATTACTGACCCAAACATACCATAATATGCCTTACACCAGAGCAACACATTCTGACCTACCATTATGACTACATTCACCGTAATACCTCAGAATCTCTATGAAGTCCTAACTAGTTCCCATATGTACAATATGGTCTGTGGGTAGAGGGAAATGAAAACAACAAATTAAAAATCTAAGCTCAATAAATGTTTACAATGTATAGTACACCTATTTAAAAGAAACTAAACAAAATATGGTTAGTAATATCCTCCTGCCTAGTCCTTAAGTGTGACAGGAATATTAATTAACCGGACGAAATTAATGCGGAACTTAAATAATTTAAAACAATTATTCGTCTAATCACTCACTCAGACACGCACCCATTCAAACACGTCTTTCTAACGCATGGCGTTCACACGTGTCTTCCAAAATCCTCACCTATGAAGTAAATCAACTTTTTCTTTGGTCGTTCCAACTCTGCACAAGACTGACTGCGATCATTGTAACGATACTTCCTTACCCTAACTCCTGGACCAAAAAGAAAACAGATATACCCATGAGACATTGAGAACTTTGTTTCTTTACATTTTATATATTTATATATATATATATATATATATATATATATATATATATATATATATATAAACTATAAAGCGAACGATTAATTAGCTTATCTTCATACCCTGCCTGGTGGCAAACGCTGTTGGTAGCGCCAGGGTGGCGGTCCCGCCAAAGCCACTGAAACCGTGATATCACTCCTGGTCGGCGGCTGATGAAGACAGGGTATCGCACGTGCGAACACACGTTGTATATATATATATATATTTTATATATATATATATATATATATATATAAAACAAAGAAAAAAAGGTCCGTAGAAGAAACCCAAGTTTTGTTAAGCTTCTTCTTCAACTCTTTACGTATGAATACGCATCCCACCTAAAATACATCCAACCTAAAATCTTTCAATTCAAGAAAACAATAAGTTGGGAAAATTTCAGGCTAAATTTGCAGATTAAGCCCCGGAAACAAATTGTAATGAAAATTTCCATTCTAGTGTAAATATTCATGCTTATTTTGAAACTAACAATAAAAGTTTGCAGAAATGTACCGTTTAGGAGTTATCGGCAATATAAGTTCGGCCTTATTCGCGTCGCGGTTACAGCCCGGCCGCTATTAGTTTAGTTTACATACGTTTGCCTCGAGTAATCAAGCGCGGAAGCTTCACTAGTCTTGATTTTTGCGCATGAAATGCGCAAACTTTAATTTAAAATGAATGCGTGAAATTTAAAAAGTAACCCAACAGGAAAAACCTCACTATTCCAAATATATCGTTAAAAGAAAGAAAAAAACTTGAAGAAAAATCAAAATTACAAGCTAAAAACAAAATAAAAATTACAAGATAAAACAAGCCCAAACAATTATTTTTGGTTTAAATTTTGATTAAATAGGTCAACTAAAATGGTATTTTTGAAAAAGCGTGGATTTTTTTTTACAACAATGTTTTCCTCTTGGGTTATTTTTTAAATTCACGCATTATGCAAAATAAATTTCGTGAATTGCGTAGTAATCAAGACTAGTAAGAAGACAGGAAGATCAGTAAAAAGGCTGTTAACTAAATAAGATTTCGAGCATGAATACTCGAGGCAAACATATGTAAACAACGCCAATAATGGCGATCGGACAAGACGCAAATAAGGCTGAAATAAGATTGTCGATATCTGCTAAACGGTACATTTCCGCAAATTTTATTGTTATTTTCGAAATAATCACACAGTTTTACACCAGAATGGGAATTTTCATTACAATTCATTTCCCGTCCTTAATCTACAAATTTAACAATATCCGTAACAGAAACAAAATGTATCTGTCTATATTTCTGAGATGAAGTATTATGCACACTATTTACATTATTCGAACTATTCTCCTCATCTTTGTCTCCATATTTATTACAACGTTTCGGCCTTTCAGTATCTGTCTATATTTCTGAGATGAGGTATTATGTACACTATTTACATTATTCGGACTATTCTCTTCATCTTTGTCGCCATATTTATTGCAACCCGATTATGGCAGTGGAGAACTTGAAGAGGGGAATTAACAGGAGATAACTGATAACTGACATCCATTAAAACATGGCACGTGGAACTAGAACAGTCTACCCCAGTGAACGAAATAAAGGGTTCAGTTCGACATTCCAACCACCTAAAGAAGACCGGAGCGTACAACGGCCGAAATGTTGTAATAAATATGGCGACAAAGATGAGGACAATAGTCCGAATAATGTAAATAAAGTAACAAAATGGCATAATGCCACCAAGACGCTATGGGTTACTAGGAGTGAGAGAGAATGAAAATACTTTAGTAAGGAGAAAGGACAATATAAGAACAGATTTCAGGAACGATGGCGATAATGCCACTAAGATGCAAGGGGTTACTGGGTGTGAAAGAAAATGAGAAGACTTTAGGAGAAGGAACCAGAAATCTAATCTTCAACAGGAATTAAGAGATAAACCTGTCGTTTCCATAAAAATATATATATATACATATATATATAAATTAATTATAGTGTAAAAAATAATTATACTAAAATAATTATAACAATTATAATCATCTTTAATTCATTCTTTCTAGACCAATGAGAATCGATCCCACTTTTCTCCACTACATACACAAACACATGACATTCTCCCTATCGGACAGGCCGTCAACACGTGCATCAACGAATATTTCGGCTTTCTTTTTCAAGCCATAATAGTTATATTTATCTCTTAGCTCTCAACATAAATTCAAGGTAAGAAAATTCCAGACACTTGTATTTTCCAACTAAATTATCTAGACATTAAAATTACGAGAAAGACTGTATACACTTTACTTATTATTTATCTTATCCTTCTTTCGGATTCCGATCTATCTTCGATCTACATTTCACCCCAAACTCATAATTTGATTTGGTATTCTCTTGGGTCACCAACGCCACCTAACAACCAGATAAGAAATACTTGTTTTGTTATTTCCACGCATTTTAACGATTATTTTTGTATATATAAATGTTAGGGGCTTAAAATAATTTACTCATAGATATAACTCTTCAACAAACCTCTGCTCCTGTTCCAAAGAAAGGAAAGGAGTGTGGACTCTGTTTTATAGAGGGACAATATTTTCGTTGACACCAGAAAGAGAAGCGGTGCCTTGTATTTGAGCAGAGACGGTCCTTAACGTGTCAGGCTTGAGAATAAAGACAGCCTTTTGCTACATACGCTAGTTTTCCTTTTCAGAGTTGGGGAGAAGACCTGTAATGAATTTTTATATTTTGTGAACATGTTCTCTTTATTTTTCTTAACGTTCTTCCGATTTCTTTTTAGTCATCCTTATTTTTTCATTCCTATGTTTTTGATAATTATCTGTAAACACGGCCAATTACTACCACGGTCATCTAATATAAATTTGGTAACCTCATCAATGAGTTCCGGCAGTTTATCGAATCCTGTGACCCCAGTGTTTATCGCGATGAAATAAATTCACTACCAGATCATTTGTCAATTATTTTTGATAAATTTGGATTTGAGTCGAGTTTTGACGCTAAATTCTCCGGTTCAAATGTTCATTTATTTTGTTTCAAGTCGATGTTTTTCATTTCCTCTAAAAAATTTTTTAAAAAATTATCAAAGTTATCAAAAAAAAACAAACTCAAATTTATCAAGGAAGAGTACGTTTTCACTGATTATAAAAATCGTGTTTAGCTATTTTTAACATAAACGAATTAGATTTCATTTTACTATAATTAAGGGGGCAGTATTTATCTCCCCTTGGTATCAAAGCGTATCTCGTAATGGAAGATCAGCATCTCTTTCCTATTCATTCTTTTCCATTAGGTCAACTGTAAACCCGTTAATTAATAATACATTAGCCTTGCTACCTTTGGCTTAAGCTAAATTACTGCTACAATTCCTCCAATAGCAAACGCACTCATTAAATACATACATTTGCACTCAAGTAAGTCCGGACAGAAAAAGGTGTCAGCATAAGAGGATTTCTTCCTCTATCGATGTGGAATAAATAAACTAAATGAGTGAATTAGACAATATTAGTGTGAGTTGAGAGGGGGGTTGTGATGGATTTATCTATGAAGTTATTTATAGCCACAGCAAGACTAGATTAGAAAGAACGAAAATTTGGTATTTTCTATAAATGTAAAAATGCCAAACACTAAACAGCCTGGCGTTCTGGGATGAGGCGTTAGTATTATTTATTTTTTTCAGTCAGTTAGGTAATCATGTATCTTTCGATACATGACTGACGAGGCAGATTTTTTTCCGCAGTAGGTTGCCATTTCTCTCTGCGGTAGACCAGTTGCCATCCAAGGAATCTATAGAACCCGGTCTGTGCTGCTATTTACCCGTAGCTGGGGGCGGGGGAGAAGACGAGGATTCATACCTTTCCCAAGGGTATTAGTAAGTAAGTGAATGTAATGGATTCGACTGGAATTCGAACTCGGATCTCCGATTCCTCAATCTGCTCCACCGTGCCTCCTATTTTATTTACGCTATTTATGTTCAGACTATTGTCCTTATCTTTGTTGTTATATGATAACAATACTAAACAGTATCTAATCTCGCTAAAACACACACACACACACACACATATATATATATATGTGTGTGTGTGTGTGTGTGTGTGTGTGTGTGTGTGTGTGTGTGTGTGTGTGTTTAAAATAGGATATAGAATCCCGATAAAGTTTTGAAGAAATTTGATGAATGGAAAGACGTTTTATTGAAACTAGATTTGATTACGTGTTTCGCCTTTCTAGGCTTCATCATATTCCAAAATGTCTTTCTTTCGTTTTTGGATGTGACGAAGTCGAAACGCGTCATCAGATCTACAGGGTGGTCCGAAAGTATTGTCACCTCTACATAATATAATTTTCTATTTCAGATGGATGAAATGAAAATGATAGTGTTCGTACAGATCTTCACGATGTGTAACAGCGTCAATGAAAGTGAATAAACTGAATCCAGTACATATGCTTTGTATTACTGTTCGTCTTTTGTTCTCATTACCTTTTTTTGGTAGGGATTGACAAGACTTTCGGACCACCCTGTACCATGGTCAAGAAATGGGGGATGTGTTTAATACTAAAGAACAATCCAAAACTGATCCTTCACTTTTTATCATCTTTTCATTTGATTACTTATAAGGATGTTTTGTAATGTCATCTATGAATCCACAGGGTGGTCCGAAAGTCTTGTCACGCCTACATAATATAATTTTCTATTTCAGATGGCTGGCACGAAAATGTCTTCATACAGGCCTTCTCGATGTGTGACTGCGTCAATGAAAGTGAATAAACTGAATCCAATACATGTGCTTTGTATTACTGTAGTACTTGTTCGTTTTTTGTTCTCATTACCTTTTTTTGGTAGGGATTGACAAGACTTTCGGACCACTCTATACCTTCAATGAAACATTTTTCCATTTGTCAAATTTCTTCAATATATATATATATATATATATATATATATATATATATATATATATATATATATTAATCAATTCACACCAAGCACGGTGATAATGTCCCTAAGATGCAAGCGGCTACTGGTCGTGAAAAACAACAAAATAAAGATTTATAAGGAACTGGAAATCAAATACTAAGCAGGGAACAGGGGATAAACCTCTACTCCTGTTCAAAAGACCGAAGAGAAGTGTGAAACAGGTGATAGTGTGAACCTATCTATTTCTATTAACTAATAACTTTTGAAGTAATATATATATATATATATATATATATATATATATATATATATATATATATATATATGGTTGGTGAGATGTGAGTTTGTGACCTGGATTTCCTGAAGATCGCTAAAGCGTGAAACCCAGGGTCACAAACTCACATCTATCCAACCAAATATGTTAGCTCTATCTCTGATATTGAGCGCTTTCTAATAAGTACCGCATATAATATATAAATAATTATACATATATATATATTTATTTATATTTATATACACTTTTCACACACACACACACACACACACACACACACACATATATATATATATATATATATGTGTGTGTGTGTGTGTGTGTGTGTGTGTGAAGGTCTAAAAGATCTGAAAACGTGTAACAAAAATTATGGAAAATAAAGTATAATATATATTTTAAAAAATCCATATTATAAGCAAAACCGCTTGCGGCTTGGTAAAATAATAAATGAAAATGAAATAAGGAACAAAGCAGGAATCTAATCTCAATCTAACACGTTTCATCTTTCTCAGAGATCGAGAATAGAAATGAAAAAGCAAAGAGACAGTGTACGTGTTATGATTGTTGGTAGTTCTCATTGGTCAGACACAAGTCACATGTAGAAACGCAATTGATAAATATGTGTAAGGAATATTTAGGATGTTAAAGTGTGTGACAATGTAAGAGTGTGTAAGTAAAGAAACACTTGTCTGTGTAGGTGTATGTAGAACGGTAGCGTTAATTCATGTAAGTGTATAAGTGTGTAAGTGAGGGAAGTTTACAGATATCACCCTTGTATTTTGGCGGTGAAATATAATAAGATGTCGCAAAATAATTTTGTATTTGGTTAGATTTTTATATTCCTGTGGATGTGTATTTGTGTGGGTAATGTCTGTGGTCATCACCTCTGTTTCGGTTATACATACACGATATCTTGTGAGAATGGATGTGCATAGGCTCCGAAAAAGGTGGTGTATGGACAACTACCAAACTCCAAGCGTTCAGTTGGATGTCCACACTTACACTACAGAGACAAATTGAAAGACAACTTGAAACGTCTCAAATTTGATCTAAAAACCTGGGAAGCCCAAGCATCAAATCAAAAGGAGTTGCATAAGACATGTTTCATTAAGTTAAAGGGTTTTGAAGACAGTAAACTGAAGCACTGTGGTCAGCTTCGTCAAGATCTGAAGCAGAGACGCCATCTAAATCCTGATGTAACAAATTTCATCGGTCAGTGTAGTTTTGTCGGACGCAGCAAGGTTGGACTAGTATCACACTTAAGAAAGCACAAATGAAATATGCCTTTCCCTTACCTGATTTTCTCCACAATAGCCCCTGCTAGCATGCATAAGTGTAAAACGAAAGGCACCATCTAATGTTGACCCTCATTTATCGTTCACGATAGGAGAGTCCTATATATATATATATATATATATATAGATAGATAGATAAACCTAGTGAGCCAGACAAACCTGCCCAGGTTTCACCTAAGCGGATCGTCAGGGAAAGCTGGCTAAAGAGGCAAAAGAGAAAAAGCATATTTATAGGTGATAATCAAAATCATAACACGTGACCAAAGAAAAAGAAAAAGAAAAACAAGAAAAACACAACAAGGGGAGGGGGTAATGATTTATTCAAACGACTAAAAGGGGAGGGGATATTTAAGAAAACACGAACAATAAAGGTGGAATGACAATACAAACAGGGGAGATTAGACCTAATTCAACAACCAAGATTTTCTATATGTTAAGGGTCAAGGTTTTAGAGTTTAATAGATCGTTAGGTTGATTATATAAAGCTATCGCTAATTTCTCAGTACATAGTTTACAAAATTTTTGGCCAGCTTTATATATGTATATATATATATATCAAAATTACATTAAAAATTAAGAAAATATTGAAACTATGCTATTTACATGTGAACTATTCTATTGTCTTTGTTGTTGTTATCACGAGGTTTCGACCGCTTTACTCTCTGATCTTCATAATAATAACTTCTCATCCTAGAAATTCGGACAGTTGAAATGTTGAAATGTATAAAAATCGATATCAAAATTATTATACTCTATTGTATGAAAAACTAATTAAGAAAATGAACAAGTTACTAACACGGTTTATTTGAAAAATGAAATTGCCAAAATGAAGCCAGACGGTTTATAAAAAAAGAAAACAGCAAATGAGTTTCGGTTTTGTTGTACACCCCCCCCAAAAAAAAAAACAACAGGAAAATTTAAATTGCTAATGGTGCGGTTTCATTGGATAGTTATTCTCTAGTTTTTAAGCAATGGATATAAAATAAAAAAATAAAAAAATACGCCCTCTAAGCAGTTGTTTTTTTTTTTTATCCGGTTGGAGTAGTGATTTTCCAAGCGTAGCTTAGATGTGGCACAAGGCCGAAAGCATGGGGCATCCAGTGAGGATCGAACTCACTTTTCAGTAGTAAATGATCTAGCATGACAAGCTTGCTAACCATTACAGCACGCCGAGGTGCCCTTATTTTCTAAGCACAGCTTAGATGTGGCACAAGGCCGAAAGTATGGGGCACACAGTGAGGATCGAACTCACTACTCAGTCGTAATTGATCTAGCAAGACAAGCTTTCTAACCATTACACCACGTCGGAGTGCCCTAGTGATTTTCCAAGCGTAGCTTAGATGTGGCACAAGGCCGAATATTTGGGGCACCCAGTGAGGATCGAACTCACTGCTCAGTCGTAATTGTTCTAGCGAGACAAGCTTGCTAACCATTACACCGCCACGAGGTGCCCAATCCGGTTGGAGTAATCTGATTGCTATATGAAATAAATTTGACTGCATACTTTTGGTTGGAGAGTGGATTCATTGTCTCTGGTGTGTAAATGTAGTCATCTGGGAGCAGAAATGAAAAAAAGAAAAAGGAATATACCACATCTGGGCAAGAAAACTGTTTCCTGAAATGATAGCATACTGCTGCTATTACTATGCCCGTCGGGGAGCAAGAAAGAACTCTTAAAAATCGACCAGAATTCTGTTTAAAGAGAACGTCTTTTTCTAAGTCAGAGATTTATCTCATTCAAATGTCTTTTCTAAACATGCGAGAGTTTATTTCATATTTGAGAAAGCCTGTTTTAAACATAGGAATATTTGCCAAAATGACCGCCAAAAATAGCTTCATCTGAGGTAGGTCAAAATTTCTCACCCGTTCGATATTTTGAATTGGGAACTGTTCATAGTAAGTGCATTTTTGTTGTTAAGAAATTGATTTATATGAACTGTTGTTCTAAAAAAAAAGTAACGAAAATTCCTTTGTTATAGAAAACATATCTGTATTTATGAAGAACTGTTATTCTGGCTTGAGAGTTTTAGACACACACGGGGAATTTTATGCAAGGCTTATATTGTATTGTGTACAAATTGTATATTGTAAAAAATACTTTTGTCACGTTAATAAAATTTGTTTCTTGTAAGGATCTTGCCTTTTTCGTAAGTGCCTTTTTCTTCTTTTTTTTTTTTTTTTTGTAAGCGCCTTCGTAGATGTACTTCTATGGAGAAGGTTAAGAGATCTAAAACCCGCATCTCTTACTATTGATTTTCAATGGAGCTTCTTGTTATTTGGTACAGTTCTTTGTTTGAGATTCTGTTGCGCCATTTCACGAGGATCTGCGAAGGGCGATCTTCGCTACGACCTCGCTAAAAGCTTCATTCATTCGAAGCTATTTATAATCATTGATCTTAGAAAGTAGTTGCATACCGCTGACAGTTCAGATATGTCTGAAGGCGCTTGACACCATGCATTATATCCATATGAAAGTTTTGATCTGATGAGTCTATTTAAGAACGACTCGAGTTCTTAGATCAATGTTTTGGTTATGTAGCAATTTGTGGTATTGAGAGAAACTGCCCCAAGCGAAATATGTTCAATTTCAATATTTCCTTACTCCTGAACAGTTGAAATTTCTAGGGCACATAATCAGGAAAGAGTGCTTGGAAAATTTATCACCCACAGGACATGTTGAATGCAAGAGAGACAGGTGAAAGCGGCGATTAAACTACCTAACAAGCCTGTGTAAATAGTTGGCAGAACAGGGATTTGGAAAGATATATATCAAAAAGAAAACATTGCTATGGGCTACAAATGGCTGGAAATTGTGGAGAGCCATGATCACTCACGTCCCGATGGACATGGCATTTTGAACACAACCAATGTTTATAATATATGACAGAAATCTGAAGACATATTGGAATAGCGAAAGTTGCCTTCCTGAAGCCAAGCAAAGTATTAAGAAACAAGAAAATTTCGTTAGAAACAGAGAGGATAGTGTTGATACTGCTATGTAATATCTATACAACAGTGAATGTTGAGCAATTTCCTCACAAATGAGGATAGTCCTGGGTATAACGATAAACTACATCCGGCAGCAAGGCCTCTGATCAGGAGTTGAGGTTTTAAAGAGCGTGGAATCACCTCTTAATTGCTGTTGTTACCAGGTCCACCCTGACCCGGGTGGTAGCACCTGTTAGGGTCCCAGCTATGAGCAAATAGGGAACCCCAAACAAAAACAAAGCACTATGAAAAAAATATATCTTTATAGTAAAAATACCAGCAATACATTTTTATAAAAAAAAATTTACTAACAATTTATAGTAAAATTATCAAAATGCATTTTTATCGTAGAATTACTAGCAATACATTTTATAGCAAAATGACCAACAGTTATTTTATTTGTAGTTGAAGGCATACAATTGCGTTCAAAATATATTTAGTTGAAGCCATAAAATTGTCTTCAAAATATATAGATTTTTCGGCGTTTAATAAGCCATAGATTTAATCATTAAATAACCCATCGATACCCTGGTCATCATATAACATAACAAGTTGAAATACGACACCCATGCGTAACCTACACAGACTTGCATAGATAAATTACAATCAGTGGCAATTCTCTGGTGGCAGAAGGGACCAATGCCTCTCACTGAATTTTGAATGGGCCCTCGTTCCCCCCCCCTATTTTTCTAAGTTTTGTAGAGGAAAAAAAATCAGAGCAGACAAATTACACTGTTCTCCTAGTATTGACGTTAGTATTAACCCTTTGATTTTGTTTTGAAGTTAACATTTCTTCTGGTCCAACAGTTTGAGAGGAGGTGGAGAGGGCAAGAATAGACTAGAGCTCCACTACTGCGAATTCAAAGTTATTCCGTTTAACTTAGCAAAATAACATACTTATACTAAAACTCATTCCTAAGTTGCGTATACGATAGCCAGCGGTGTAGTATGAAAATAAAAACGCGGCTTCAATTTGCCCCCGCCTCCTCCGCAAAAAAAATCACGGCCCCCAAGTGCCCCCCCCACACTTTCAGAGTTCCAGAATCGCCACTGCATGCAATACCTACCTCTATTATACACTAGCGACTAAGACGCCAAGACAGTCCTGCATCCATACTTCCTTCCCCCATTTAAACAGGTGACTACTATTTTTGAATGTACATGCATACATATGTATATACATTTTCCCGGACTCACTCTCTCTCTCTCTCTCTTATGTACTAGGACATTTACATTTGAACTCTTGAACATCTAACTTTCACTGTATCTATATTATGACACGTTCAGCGTATTCAAAAAAATATCGAAAATTGCTTTTTCCATTGCAAAATATTCATTACAGTGTAACCCGGATATAAGAGACCCGGATATAAGAGAGATTTTCTCTGGTCCCAAATTAGAGCCTGTGTTAATGTATATATAATAGACCAAACCCGGATATAAGAGAAACCCGGATATAAGAGAGCCGGATATAAGAGAAACCCGGATATAAGAGACTTCTTCTCCGGTCCCGACAACTCTCTTATATCCGGTTTACACTGTATTAAAAAACAATTCAACATCGTTTGGTTAATACAGTGTAACCCGGATGTAAGAGAGCCGGATATAAGAGAAACCCGGATATAAGAGAGATTTTCTCTGGTCCCAAATTAGAGCCTGTGTTAATGTTAATAGGTGACTACTATTTTTGAATGTACATGCATATATACATATGTATATACATTTTCCCGGACTCACTCTCTCTCTCTCTCTCTCTCTCTCTCTCTCTCTCTCTCTCTCTTGTTGGTCATTTTGCTATAAAATGTATTGCTAGTAATTCTACTATAAAAATGCATTTTGGTAATTTTACTATAAATTGTTAGTAAAATTTTTTTTTATAAAAATTGTATAAAATTTTTTTTTATAAAAATTGTATAAAATAGACCAAACCCGGATATAAGAGAAACCCGGATATAAGAGACTTCGTCTCCGGTCCCGACAACTCTCTTATATCCGGGTTACACTGTACAAGTATTTTACAAAAAATTAGAGCCGATTACACAATATTTCAAGCTCAATTAAGGCTTATAGTTCGTAACCGTGCAGTGAAATGAGGTAACCTGAACCATAAACCGTAGATTTGTCTGCGGAATATCATTCCATTATTGTTACATAATTATAGTGAAATCATTAAGGTTTTTTTTTGTCAAAATCATTTCACTTTTGGTCGTATATTAATTTAAAATATTCCTTTTTTACAGGCTTTATTTTTGAAATGGAATAAGATCATTCTAAATTTTAGAATTTCACTATTGGCCATCAAAATGACTGGAAGAAAGCGATCTAAAATGTAAAAGAGAGGTAACAAAGCGTAAACGAAATAGCTCCAGTTTTTTTTAACTTAGGAAACTTAGCATTGCAGCCAAAGTATTCTAAAATGCTGCCAATAACAAAGGAGAAAATGAAAAACACCTAAAAACAAATCGAATATAGCATCAAAATGAATATTAGTTTTATTTATTTGTGATGTAACTAAATACATAATTGTCAACAATGTTTCCGTAAAACTGGATATCTCGTGTAATAAATTCTTAATAAATATTATTGTTACTATTTTACTTAAGTGTAAGGTAGTCCTATATTTACAATTTCTTGAAAAGAAACGTTGATCAAAATTGTATAAAACCTTTAAAAGCGCATATTGCTGCAAAATTACCAAATATTGAATACGCTCCTCCTCTGCCGTACGCGCCATATAACGTTACATAAAAATTATTTTGTATATATTAACACTCTGTGATGGAGGTAATGACTAGTGGCTCGGATTGAGGAATCGGAGGACGGAGTTCGAATTCTAGTCATGTTCATTGTATTCACTAATACTCTTGGGAAAGGTATGAATCCATTTCTTCCCCAACTATGAGTAAATAGCAGACTTTGCCTTATTTCCTGGGCTGGCAACCAGTCGAGAAGAAGGAAAACTCTGAATTCAAACTACCTGCTGCCTTGTAGGTACGGCCTCTTTAGGCAAAGGCTAGATGAAGGTAACTTCTAAAACAAATCCACTTCTGTTGCCTTGTAGGTACTGCCTCTTTAGGCAAAGGCTAGATGAAGGTAACATCTAAAACAAATCCACTTCTGCTGCCTTGTAGGTACTGCCTCTTTAGGCAAAGGCTAGATGAAGGTAACTTCTAAAACAAATCCACTTCTGTTGCCTTGTAGGTACTGCCTCTTTAGGCAAAGGCTAGATGAAGGTAACATCTAAAACAAATCCACTTCTGCTGCCTTGTAGGTACTGCCTCTTTAGGCAAAGGCTAGATGAAGGTAACTTCTAAAACAAATCCACTTCTGCTGCCTCTTTAGGCAAAGGCTAGATGAAGGTAACTTCTAAAACAAATCCACTTCTGTTGCCTTGTAGGTACTGCCTCTTTAGGCAAAGGCTAGATGAAGGTAACTTCTAAAACAAATCCACTTCTGCTGCCTTGTAGGTCCTGCCTCTTTAGGCAAAGGCTAGATGAAGGTAACTTCTAAAACAAATCCACTTCTGCTGCCTTGTAGGTCTTGCCTCTTTAGGCAAAGGCTAGATGAAGGTAACATCTAAAACAAATCCACTTCTGCTGCCTTGTAGGCCCTGTCTCTTTAGGCAAAGGCTAGATGATGGTAACTTCAAATACAAATACACCTATGTTGCCTTGTAGGTACTGCCTCTTTAGGCAAATTCTAGAAGAAGGTAACTTCAAAAACAAAATCACTTCTGAGAGGTCGGACGGAGTAAACCTCAATATCCCCAGAGCAAAGGGAACCGGTAAGCCATTGCACTATTCTGCTTCGAATGTTACCATGAACCAAAGAATTTTGTCATAGGATAACCTCCACCACGTCTTTTCCATTCGTCCCCAAACAAAATCTGACGTCCATAATTTGAAAGTACCTAAGCCAAATAAGAAGAAAAATGGTGATTTTTTTCTCACGCAGAACGACTACAAATACTATATCATTTTTGCTAGTTTCCAGCACGAAAATTAAAACCTCTTAGAGGTGCAAAGGGCGAGTGTCTCCTTTTTGTTAGGACGGAGTCAAGAGAGTCGCGTGACGACAGGTCAGTAGCGATAGTTCATAGAGTGTCGAACGCCAGATGCTATTTAGCACGCGGAAAGGCCAGACGTGTCTGTCCACGCGAGTTATGATGCAGACCTCGCAGAAGACGGACGTCATAAAACCGCAGTGGTATGGCGTACAGAGGAAACCACAAGGCCTAACCCTAACATAGAGGGCATTACTGGCCATCCTGTTTTCTATTCGGGAAATATTACAAGTAAGACCCTCCTGCTTTTCGTCCCTTTCACTTTCCTTGTTGTATATATATGTTATAATTTCTTTGTGTAGGAAAAAATTAGTGACAAATATGTATATATCTATAAAAATCTCATTGAGAACAATGCATATTTGTCATTCCTTTCTTTCAGTTATTATAATATTCTTTCTTGCCTAGCATCCTCATCAACCTTATATCTTTAGATAAGCGCTGGGTGGGGTAACTAACGAAATAAACTTAATATATAAATTAACGTTGATTAAGGAAATGTTGGTATAGTGAGGATTAACGCAATAAAAATGGTTGCGTCTTTTATAATTTTTCTTGATTCAAAATTTTAATATCATTAGCTTTGCTCTTGAAACAAAACTGAAATAATTCTGATAACTTTAAGAATATACAAGATTGACTATTCAGGAGAAAAGTTTGAACTGTTTTGATTCTTTTAGCTTATGTTGTTCGTTGTTAATTATTTTTTTTTATTTTAAAATTCATGTTTATATTTTTCAAAATGTTTCAGTTATACGACTACATATGTTAGACGACTACACGGTGATTCAGCTACTAAAACCTAAACAAATTCTATAGACAGACAAAGCCAGTAAGGAGAAGAAGCGGCAACATGTGACATCAATTCACGACATCACGGCGTAACAGAGATTCCCTTACCCGTCTTCCTACAAAGCTACGTGACACTCATACTCTTCTTCAGCAGGCTACGTGACATTCAACACTCTGCTTCACCAAGCTACGTGATACTTGCACTTTCCTCCTCACATTCTTCCATATACACGCGGAGAAATCGCATTTCTTTAGAACTTAGCAAGCAACTACAAACAAGGAACTTTAACACTCGTACTCGTAAGTTCTAATAGCACGTAAAAATATTTCATATATTTATATTTGAAAACCTTTCTCGCCCTTTTCTTTGTTATGGGTTGATTCAAATCCGAAAACATAACTACTAAAACCTGGGATAGAAAAATGGCACCAAGAAATAAATAACTTATTACTCAGGAGGTATGGATGTCTTTATATCAAGGCAAATCCGTGTTTCTATATCGCTGTTGAGTAGCTATCGATAAGTGAACTGGCTGTACCAACTTGTCTTTTGTTGCACAACTCGCTCATTGTTGCATATAGAAGCCAGCTGAAGAAAATCGACCATGGGAAGATTTTTGCTGTTACTATAGAATAATTAAATTTTTAAGATTAATAACTGCTAGCAGCATGACCCGGCGTTGCCCGGGATTGATTCAAAAATCGTACGACTCATACAGCAATCGCTATCACTTGACTTAAAATATTTTTGCCCTTCCTTGCCTTTAAAGGAGTGCCCTTTGCCGTGCTGATGTTGCTACATGCCTTACTTCTTGCCAATCTCACACTGCGAATTTTTTCTAAGCTCTATACTAAACATTAAATCTGTTACGAAAAAAGAACTAATCAAAATGAACACAAAACGATCAGCTTTAAAAAAGGACTCATAACTGGACAAACCGAATGAAAAAAAGAATTTTAACAACAAATACTTTTTCACACCCACCCCTGTTCTGCGGAATCAGAATCAACGTGGAGTTTAAGCAAGCGAATGAGCCAATTGGAGTAAAGTGCCATGCAGATTTAAATTTTACCACTTGTGACGAATGTAGCTATCGATTTTTTTGCATGCTAGCATGCTAGTTAACATTCGTGTCAGTCAGCTGTTGGCTCTCACGCTGACCAATAGAATCTTCCTGCCTATTCGTGGCAGCCAGCTATAGGCTCTCAACTGGCCAGTAGAAAATGGCCGCAAACTACATGAAAACTGCCGTAAAAGCACGAAAAAAATCGATTATTTCCACTATCGATGGGAGTTGGGAAATGCAAAGTCGGTTTTGGCCTTCGCCCTAACTTGGAGCATGTGCATGTAAATTTTGGTGGAAATCCGTCGAAAATTGCGGCCGTGCTTTCGTTACACACACACACACACACACACACACACACCCTGCCTTTTATAGATAGAGATTATTAAAACAAATATAATCTATGTAGCCGTTTAAAATTGCAAAACTCCTCACTTTCATTATATGTAGTTGTATTATTGAAAAGTGTCATGTTATTCATTACAAGTTAAGAACCCTTTATCCAAAATTCTTGGAACCGGAAGTATTCGGTTTTCAGATTTTTTTTTCGGATTTTGGAATACAGGCTATTTAATATGTATTTAACATCTATAAAATTGGGCAGCTTGCGAATGGAACCCAAGCATAAACACGAGATATATTTTTTTTAAGCATTCAACCCGATGCAAGGCGGGAAGCCACTAGCTCGCAAAGGGTTTCAGAGTTGGAGCGTGAACAAAGAGGAGTGATAGAGGAAAGGATGAAGAGAAGGTTAGGGGATAGATCAGGACATCTAGAGACGTCGATTGACGTTACATTTAAATAGATGGAGATTATAGCTATCAGGAAAACAAGAAATGGGGAGGGAGTTCCACAAGCGAGAAGTGCGAGACATAAAGCCCTTTACATTTCATAACCTAGTTTATACATATACCCTGAAGGTAGTTTTATATAAAATTTAATGAATTTTGTGTACATACAGATACAAGTAATGACGCTTGTCGTAATGCTCACACGGATTTTTAAGCGGTGAAAGTAAGATTTCACGTCAAAATAATGTTTTGTACTTTCTGTATGTGCACTAAAAAAAAACAAAAAAAAACATGATCACTGCTTACAAAAAATAATTAAGCGCATGAGCAAAAACTACTTTTACACCAGGTGTGAGAAACTCGGGGAGAGGGTACATCATCGATAGTATCACTGTGAGGGTGAGAAAGAAAAAATCGGTAAGCTATCATTCTATACCAACAATGTCGTGTTTTGATTAAAATGTTACAATACATACAGCTACAGCATTTGTCTAAAAAACAAAACATGGATGCTGATTACAGTTAAATGTAATTAAAACTGGAAATCGTCAACATTTTTTCTTGGAGCCCCGACTACGTGAATTTAAGCGTGCTACTAGATTGGCATCTAGGTCCCACCCTTTTACTGTTGAAATAGTTAAATGTAACATCCACTTCTACTCTAACAGTTTCTTTTCTCGCACTTCCCGACAGCGGAATTCCCTTCCGTTTACTCGCTTCCTTGATAACGATAATCTTCAAAAATTTAAATTCAACGTTAGTCGCTATCTTCTATGTTGTTGAATCCCGTTCTTATTTTATCCTTTCTTCAATCCTCTCTATACTAAGTCTTTTCTCTCACTTTCACTCTCTGTAATCCCCTGCTTACTAGTGGCATACCCCTCTTGCTTGGGGGTGAAATGATTTAAAAAAACGTCGGCATTTTATTCGTAACGTTGCAACGCAATAACCTACGGGTCGCCATATTGCTTTCTGAAATTTTCCATTTGTGGCAAGTCATGTCAGCACCTGACAATCTTTCGGATTCTGGAGGTTTTCGGATTTAGGAGGTTTTCGGATTTGAGAGGTTTTTGGATTTGGGGTGTTTTCGGATTCTGGAGTTTTTCGGATTTGGGATGTTTTTGGATTTTAGAGGTTTTTGGATTTGGGAAGTTTTCGAATTTGGGAGGTTTTCGAATTAGAGGTTTTCGGATCCGGGATTTCGGATAAAGGATATTCTACCTGTAATTCATTGGAACAATTTTTTTATGTAAAAATTGCATTTGCAAAACTACTTCACTGGTACTGCCAACTTTTTTCCTTTTTCTTTTTTATGGTACCTATAAGGACACAAAACTACATATTGTGACTAATAGATGAAGCAGTGATAGGTATGTACGGATTTATATAAAAGCTTCTCCTAGCGGTCAGAAGATACAGGTAAGTTATCGTCCTTGGTACGTTAGAGAACCAATCAGAGCTTTAGATTCTATAGCGGTCAGACATGCCCCGACCAACGCTAAGAAGCAGTGAATAAGAAACACGATACAATAACAAAGAACATTGATTAAGTATTGATCAGTGGCCTCTCTTTACCTTAAAAGAAGCTATTTTCTCAAGCCATGAAAACCCCATCATTGTAAGAACTATATTCCATGTTGATTTCTTTGTGTTAAATAAAATGGTAAATTAGCACACCTCTTATTTATTTCTCTTGGTATCTTTAATTTATATCTTCTGGGGTACTTGAGGTACCCGGACGTTGTCCAATAACAACCCAACAAGGAAATGCTGTCATGAAATGTGACACAACCTCAGCTTAAAAATATATACTGCATATGCACGCACTGGAATAGGACAGGCAACTGAAGAAGGCTGTAGGGCTCAACGGTCGAAACGTTGTGCGTATACCAACCAAGATGAGAATGCTGGACCGAATAGCAAGGTGTATAATAATAATAATAATTTCTCATTTGAAAAATTCTCCGACATAAAACATTAAAAGGTTTTATTGATCTTATAATAATAATAATAATAATAATAATAATAATAATAAGAAGAAGAAGAAGAAGAAGAAGAAGAAGAAATGAAAAAATGCGTGTACATTTTTCGAGTCTATTCTGGATTTCGAATATTTCTTGCCAGTCCAAGAAGTTTAACTTTTTGTATCTAAGCACTTAGCTCGAATAAGAAGCGCCAAACAAACGCTTACCCCTCAAATGGAAGAAGGAAAACTTTACTATGAATAATTATGCCTTATTATTCATGACAGCATTTCTCACAAACGTTCAAACTTCGTACTCTCCGGTCAACTTTAGGTGTACTTGGAAGAAGGCCGGAGTGTACAACGGCCGAAATATTATGAGAGTGACAGTAAAGATGAGAATGTTGGTTCAAATGGTAAGATAATAATAATAATAATTATTATTATTATTATTGTTTGTGTATTTTATGTTTCCTATTATTATTATTATTATTATTCCTGTGGTGATGGAGATATTGGGTATGATAAAGAAGGGTACCGAAAATCATGTGAGTACAATTCCTGGAGACATCAGCATCTCAGAGTTACAAAAACTACTTTGTGCAGAATTACATATATCATCCGCAAAACCCTCTCATTCTAAACGAAACGTCCCAGATGTCCGTCATTCAGTTTTGTGCCATGCGTGATACCCGCTTAGTCGATCATGTATCTTTCGATATATGGATGACAAGGCAGATTTTTCCCGCAGTATAATGCCATTTCTTTCTGCGGTAGACCCGTTGCCATCCAAGGCTTTAGAACACGGTCTGCCCTGATTCGACTGGAATTCGAACTCTGCTCTCCGATTTGGATAGATAACTCTTCTACAGTGCCTTTTTACTCATAAACACTGGCGGGGTGGGGGCAATTAGACACTTAAAATTACTCCCTGGCAAGATGATACCACACAACAATAATAATAATTCTTCATCTAAAAAAACCGATGTAAAATAGAAATGGGTTTTATTAGATTTCAGACAATAAACATCACTGTGATGGCGGCTTGGATTGAGGAACCTCCCTCTCTCTCTCTCTCTCTCTCTCTCTCTCTCTCTCTCTCTCTCTCTCTCTCTACACACACACACACACACATCAAAATCATTAACTTAAGAATTAAGATTCATGAAACATGAAAGTCTTATCGCTTCCTCTATCGTTCATTTCTTTCCTTCTTTCTTTTTCCTTTCTTTTTTCTTTCTTTCTTCTTTTTTCTTTCTTTCTTTTTTCTTTCTTTACGTCTTTCTTTCTTTCTTTCTTTCTTTCTTTCTTTGAATCTCCTAGATTCAAATAGAACCATGAACCTATCGAGGCGCTGCTAGTTTCAAGAATTTGGCTTGAAGAGAATAGAAAAACCGAAACCTCTTCCTCTCTCTCCCCAACCTCTTTCTCTCTCTCTCTCTCATTCACTCACTCACTCTCTCTCTCTATCCCTCTCTCTCTCTCTCTCTCTCTCTCTCTCTCTCACACACACACACACACACATACCAAAAGAGAAGAAAATGATTTACCTTGATTTCTTTCAGGGAGTCTGCTAATCCGCCAGACAATTGCATGATAAATATTCTCGTATTTGGCTGTCCCTACGGAAGCTTCCAAAAGAGCGGGTGACGTCCCACTCTGTGTCATCATCGTTAATCTTTCAAGTCCTTTAATTTTGCCCGGTTTCCTGGTGGCCGATTTAAACGACCCGTACCCGAACCGCTTCTCGTAGCGGAATAGGTAAATCCAACAATCAGGTATCGGGAACCTTATTTCTATATCCTCACACGGGAACTGTCCGTGCTTTTTGCTGTAGGCGTGGTAACCCGTGCAGACAACGTCACATCGGTATTCCACATGCCTCTCCTTGATATCTCTCGTCACCCGTACTTGCAACGGCAGTTCTTTGTTGTATCGTAACCTGACACGAAATCTCATTAACTCAAAGTGGCAAGCGTCTAGCGGATGGAATTTGATGGTGCCATCTTTTTCGTACTCCTCCGGCTTTGCCGAGCAATGAAATTCTATGTTTTCTGGTTTTATCCATTCTTCGGTCTTAATCGGGATAATGTCGTGTCGACCGACCACCTCCCGCCCTTTTCGTCGCCTATCGTTGACCCCTAGTTCCACAAACGGCATACCAGTGACGAATGACAGACAAAAGATGCGTACTCGGGCTTTCTGGCTGACAATGTGTCCGGCGGTATCGATATTGGCCTTATACTCATCGATTACATCCACGATTACTTCGTCTTTCTGGTAAGACAGTGTTTTTTCTCGATGCGCCACAATTCTCATCAATGCATCCTCAACCTCTTGAACAAATGACAGTACCAATTCTTCGTCCAGAGATCCAAACTTTAGAAGCTCTGAAATCTGCGGGGAATGATCTAGAATCATATTAGCCTTCGGTTTCATATTCTTAACAAATGTTGGTGTTATTTTCTCTGTTCGTATTCCGACTCGTTCACGGTAGAAAACGTATTGAATTTTGAGAGTATGTATCTTGCCGTATTGGTCGTAATGCTGCAAGGCGATATCCGACATTGAATAGCAAGGCTGTAAAGGGAGTTCCTGAAATGAGTCTTTGTCTTCTTTGCTGTGGTAGAGTTTCAAGACGGGTCCGTCATTTTGCTGCACAAGCCTCAAAAAGATGGTTTTCCAGTAGCGATTTCCGGTCAGTTTCTTCTTCGTGGGTTGCCGAAGCATCAGGGACCATCCATCGTCCTCGAACCGAGGCAAGAAACTTTCAAGTGGCTCGAGATTCTCTTCTTCTTCGTCAGGCGTGCCACTCCCGTCCGTGGAGACGCTCATCTGCGTTTCTGTTCTTTGTGCTTTCGGTTTTTCCTTCGTCTCCATCACTTCGAACTTGGCAAAATTCTCCTCGGGTGGAGATTCTTTGTCAAACGGATTTATCCTTGGGGCCATTTGGGGAGATTTCGGCACTTTTGGAGGTGGTGGAAGAGCGACTGACGGTCCGGACTCAACAGGATCGCGCATGCGTATGGTCAACTTGAAAGCGTCTTTGTTGTCTTCATTATCCGGAGAATCTTTTTCATCGTCGCTTGAGTCGACCGTCTGAATGACAGGCGCCGTAACTGTCGGCTCAGGAATATCGTCCGGTTCAATAGTCTTAAACGGATCAAAGACATCTAACGGTAAATGTGAAGGATCAAGTTCCTGCCCTTTGCTTAAAAACAAGCTAAGATTGTCTGATAAGGTACTTTGAGCTTTCTCAAGTTCATCAACTTGAGTCAAGAAAGGATTTACTGTGGTTTCCGTTGTTGTGGCAACAGGGGCTTCAAAATCGCTTGACAAAAACGGGTTTTTGGCTTCAGTGGGTACTTCCTGATTCTGTGTGTCCAAATCATTTAAGACATTCTTGGGAATGTTGTCAGCATCGAAATTGTCATCTTGGAAAGGGTTGAAAGTAGAATCTTTATCAACCGATTCCATCATGCCCCAGGCGCTTTTGGAGTTTATCTTGACACCTTGGGCTTTTTTCTCAGCAGTTTTTGTGTTGAAGAAATCTTCATCGAAGAAATCCTCGGTGTCCTCTGTCACAGAAGCTGGAGCCGGGTCAGCAGGGATTTCAGTTTTATCCATAAAAGGATTTGCACCAGAATCGGTGAACGATACATTTTCCGTATCGGTAGCAGTCGTAGTAATGGTCGTCGTATCTTCAGTTGTGGCAACGTTGTCTGTTGCGGTCACCGGTTGTGGAACGACTGATGGTTGCAGAAAAGCGTCCAAGTTGGTCGCTACGTTTTCAGTTCCTATTGATGGCACCGTCTGAGCTGACTGGCCTTCAAGAATCTCCTTTGATGTCTCGTCTTCGATAGTTTCAAACATGGAGAAGGGGTTATTGCCGCTAATCGGCGCCGGCACGTCATCTGACTCCATTCCTTCAAATGGATTGTTTTGGGACATCTCCATCGCCGATACCGAATCCGTTGGGTCGGTTGTCAGCGCGCCGACTGGGTCCATTGCAGAAAATGCAGGTTCTGCAAAAATGGCTGGTGTCGAGGTAACTGATGGTTCTAACGTGGAGAACGCAGAGTTAGTCATACCGAAACTAGAATCAGCAAAGGTGGGGAAAGAACTGTCAGCCTTAGAAGCAGCATCTGACGTGCCGAACAAATCAACCGTGTCCTGTAAGCTGCCATCAGAAGCGGCCGGTGCCGTTGTGGGTGCGGCAGGGAAACTGTCATCCAGTAACGAGAACATGTCACCGCCTGTGTTAGTGGTTGCAGGAAGGGGTTCGGAACTGAAAAAGTCGTTCCCTTTAGTCGCAGCGGCGCTGGTTCCAGAGAAGAAGTCATCCTGCGCAGAAAACGCTGTATCCAGGGATGAGAAGTCAGTTATAACGCTTGTCGAATCAGTTGTGGCTGCGCCGTCTCCTGCGGCGGTGACACTACTTGATACGGGTACAGGAGTCGGAGCTAAAGGTATCATGGGTGCAAGAGGCGCCATTGGGATGATGGGCTCCGTCATCCCGAATATATTTGCTGGGTCGCTCGCTAGGGCATCAGCAGGAGGTACGGTCTCCATCTGAGGTAAGGTATCCGTTAATTCAGGGGCTACTTCAATCACGGGATCTGGTTCTAGGATAGGGACTGTTTCTACTGCTGGGGGAAGAACTGCTGCATTGTCGGGATCCGATACAGCTGCAGGTTTTGTCTCCTGGGTGCCATTGGATTCTGCGACGGAGTTTGTATCCATCAAAAGGGCGGCTTCCGGCACTACTGGGAAGAGAGGTTCCGTGGTGGGCTCCGACATGTTAGCAGAAGTGAATATATTCGCTGACTCTGTGAACGCGGTGCTCGTAAGAGAAAAGGTGGAATCGGCCGTTGAAGCGTCAACTGCAGGCGGCAGCGTAATGTCAGTTGGCGTCAGCGTCGACCAAGCGGCGTCGAATGTAGCGTCTGTAAACTCGGTGGGTGGTGGGGGCGGCGGGAATGATCCGGTGTCTGAGAACCCGAATGGGGATTGGGATCTAAACGGGTCGATTGTTGAGTCTTGCGCAACTGGTTCGGAATCTTGTACAGTGACGGAGCTGATTATCTCAACTGGGGAACTCGGAGTTAAATTAGTATCACTTGTGTCGACATTCGAATCGACCGGTTCAGAGACTGTTTCGAAGGAAGTGGTGATACAAACCTTCGGAACAATTATGCTGCGGGCCTGACTTACAGTCGGTAAATCCTCGCTTTTCTTGAACTTGTCAGAAGCAACGTCGATCGGTTCCGAGGTCGTTGAGAACGGGTCCTTCTCGGGGATAAGTGGTCCGGCTGTCTCTGTCTCGAATTCAAAGGCAGAGAACGTTTCTAGCGGCTCCGAGATTGTTGAAAAGAATTCCAGACCAGAAGCAGCTGAGGCGTCTGTATCCTCTTCTGCCACGATCGCAGAGAGGAAAGGATTGCCAGCAGAAACCGATGAAGTAAAATCCAACGGTTCGGAAATAGTAGAGTAAGGCTCAGGAGTAGCTATGATAGTTGCCGGAGAAGCAGCGAAAGCGAAAGGATCCGAAATTGTTGGATCTGTGCTTATAGAAGTTGGAAATAGTTTAGTGCTGAGGTCAGAAGCGGCAGCGAAAGGATCAGTCGACGCCGACGAGGTAAACTGGTCCGATGTTGATGTTTCGGCCGCGGGAAAAGCTGGGAAATCAGCCGCCGGTGACGCCGCAAAGAAATCTGTGGATGGGGTGGCAAAACCGCTTTTAGACTCAAATAGATCGCTGGTAGCCGACGCGAAAAGCTCAGCTCCAGGGGATGAAATGGCGAATGGATCGCTTACTGGGGCCGATAATCCTGAGACGAACGAACCAGATGTGCTTGTTGCCTGTCCTAGAGTGTTGCTAAATGGATCTGTGGAAGATGACGCGAGCTCGTTTGCCGGTCCGAATAGATCAGCCGAGGTTCTTGGTATGCCGGGTGAGACGGGGAAGAGATCGGCTGTCGGGCTTGCAAATCCGCTACTTGTTACCGCAAAGGGGTCTGTGGTTGGTGTCGTCAGGCCACTCTTGACGGGCGTGAAAGGATCAGATGTTGACGCTGCAAACGGGTCAGATGTCGAACTTATTAGATCAGGTGTTAAGAAAGGAAGGGAGGTTGTATCCGGTTTAGTCGGAGTCACTGCAAATGGATCCAACGACGGATCAGCGGTTAGGGCGAATGTGTTTGACTCTGTGGTGGGTTTCGATTTAAAAGCGAACGGGTCTGAAGAGACAGCGAATGGATCTGTCGACGGTTCGACCGGTGTAACCGCAAACGGATCACTGCCCTTGCCAAGAAAAGGATCCGGCGGAGAGGATGTTGCAGATTTGACAAAAAATGGATCTGAGTCTGGCTCGGCTTTCACTCCGCTGGCGATTCCTTTTCGGATCGTCGACAGATCTACTGGATCCGGGATTTTGGGTATGACAAATGGATCCGACTCGACTTCGCTGGCCGAAATCGATACCACTGGCGATAGTACAGTGGGACTGACCAGTGGAGATCGGTGGATCGTCGTATCCAAACCCAAGAAGCTATCTACAAGCTCATCAGTCACACTTTTAGTAGACCGACTGAGTTTTTCTTCTTCAGCGAGCAAGAAGTCCTTTTCGAACTGCGATTTATGGGACGATAACCAGTCGTCACTCTCGGGCTCCGGTGGAGATGCAAAGTCATCAAGACCCAAGCCTAACAGATCTTGGACACTGCCACCAGTAGCTGCGCTTGAGATCTTGTCAATACCATTAGCCAAGCTAGAATCTGTATCCAATTCAAAAGACTGATCTTTGTCAATGTCTTGGCTTGTTGGCCTTGATCTTGGGACAGAAGTTACGGTTAACTGAGGGATATCTTTTCCTTGTTTGGACACTTCGGTCTCTTCGTCCAACGAGTCTAACGCGTCTTTACGTTTTAAAGTTGGGGCTTTGCTCTCCGTTTCAGAGTCGGGGGAATAATCAGGTTCGTCTTTTGATGTTAAACGACTCAAATTTTCCTTTGTTTTAATTACAGTTTCCTTCGTCCTCTCCAGCATTCGCTGGAAAGCAAACCATTCTTCGGATCTGTTCGTTTTTTCCTCGGGTGCAACACTATCGAATTTTTCTTTCGATGGAGACGGCAGAGGTGACTTGTTCTTCTTTTCTTTGATGAAATGCTTCGGTGATTTGAGACCGGCCTTGGTCTTCAAAGAGCTGAAAATCTTATGCGCCTTCTTGTTCGCTGTTGTAAGGGTGTGCCCAACGACAGCGGCACCGGATAAAGAGGCTGGGGGCGGTGGATGCGGGGTCGGGGACGTCGACCTGGAGGACGATGGCTTTATGCTGATTGGAGCAGGCCGAGGAGGAGGTGCTGAGGGCCGCGGTGGGGGCCCGGCCGGTCGAGGAGGAGGACGCTTTTTGACGGGTTCTTGCTCATCTTTCTCGTCTTTAATCTTTGAAGAATCCTCCCAAGAACCAGCAGACATGGCTAGTCCACAGCTCTAGCCTGCAAAGACAGAAAAGTAAAAAAAAAAAAAGAAGCAAATTTTCATCATCATCAAAGATAATATTTTAATAACAATAATTATGATATTGACAAAACTACCTAAATATACTTTTCTCGTATTTGTTCATTCGTGCTTCAACTATCCCATGCGAAGTTCGGAAATTTAAGCATGCTTTCATTACGTATGGATACGGCAAGCTAGCTCATTACCCGGTTATATATGTGGTTATGAAGAAAAATATACAGAAAAAAATCTAAAATATGTTCTAATATTAATTATGTTTTATGAATATGTCCTGATGATGGTCTAAAATAGACCGAAACGTCCGACGTTGACTTTATATTAACATTAATACAGCATAATTGCATATTAAGATTTTTTTTGTTTTTTTTCTGTATATTTTTCTTCATACTGTCGGATCTATATCCATATATTTGCTTACATATGTGGTTATATAAACAACCATCCTAGGAGTCTTGGGGCGGTCTCACACACATTGTAGACTGAGAATGTAAGGTCCACATACCGGATCAGGTCTTTTTAGGGTTGCATGCCATAGATTGAACGAGAGCAACTGACAAAATATTACAATGAATAAAATACTAAAGTAAAGAAGATTCAAGTCTCGTGTTATTAAATGGCAACCTTTAGTTCATGACATTCGTATTTCTTGTTATATGTGTTAATACCAACAAAGATGAGGACATTAATCTGAATGTAAATAAAGTAAATAATGATAACCCTACATCTAAGAAATTCAGGCAAAAGTTGATCAAGTGATAATAACAACAAAGATGAGGATAGTAGTCTGAATGTAAATAATGATAACTTCTCATCCCAGAAATGCAGACAGAAATTATGAAAGATGTGTTTAGAATGAATGTTTTATGCATTATGATGTAACAGCTTTCGTATAAAAATTTGTCAAGGTTGACTAGAGGTCTAACAGCTTTTTTTTTGTCATTATTCTTTGAAAGTTCTAGTTTTGTCTTGTCTGAGCAGAGTATATTCTTCTAAAATGGTTAATTGATTTGTTTTTTTTGTTTGCAGCCTATCAACCTTTTGCAGTTTATTTAAAGCAAGAAAACAGATTTAGATTCTACAAACATTTTGGGAGATGATAATGTTTTTACTGTTTTAAGTCCTACTAATTAATCCATAGCTGGAGGAGGCAGAGAAGAGATGGGTTTATACTTTTCCCAAGAGTATTTGTATGTAAGTGAATCTAACAAACCCAAGTGAAATTAGAAATAGACTCCCCGATTTCCAATTCTGAGCCATTATCCATTGCACCACCTGCACATCCAAAATGAAACCACTAAACAAAATTAACGAAATACTCGAGATGAAAAACTCTTCCATTGCATTAATCCATATAATTGATATATAGGAATAAAGTGTCACTGCCAAGACTTGAGTTTGAATGCCTTTGAGCAAACACAAGCAATCCCATTATTAAATTCAGTAGATCATGTGACCATAGAGGAAATGCCTATATGGAAGGTAGCATGTGTCTAATTGATCGTCATTTCTACTCTATCCTCGATTACTATATGGACCACTATTCTCTACTCTATTCACTATACTATTTCTCTTTTCGGATCATTATACGGATTACTATTCAAACGAGTATTATTGAGCAAGTACTATTAGTGTGAGTGCTATTCGAGGGCGTCTGACACCAGTATTTTTCGTTATTATAGTTGTATCTGCGATTACAAAGTCTCTACTACAATGAGCCTTACTAAAGTGACAACGAGTATTTGTTGGCATTACAAAAACAATACCTTACAATTTCTTAAAGAAATCAAACTGTATTTCAAAATATAGCTTCGACAGAGCAAAAACATAAAACACAGACATCACCACTTATAGTAATTATATCCACACAAACATGTATATGCACAACAAAAGCTGAGTATCATCTACCATGTACTCAACTGTGAAAGCAGAATAACATATATCATATTTTTATTACTTCAAAGTGCACAAGGAAATTAAATTTCATTATTAAATGACCCATGAGGAGTTGATGTGCTGTTAAACAGACAAATCAAATGAAATCTTCCTACGACACCCAGTTTTATTTGCGACAGTATTTTCTCTGTCAGAATTTCTCAGGACTATTGTGTTAATTTTTGTTTTTTTTATCATAACATTTTGGTTGTTGTATCCTCCGGCCTTCCTCAGGTGTATACATTTCTTCATGATTAGTGTGTGTCGATGTTCTTTTTTTTTTTTTTTTTTTTTTTTTTTTTTTTTTTTTTTTTTTAGAATTAAGGGTAGACCCTATCTTACAAAAAAAAAAGATTTGTACTTTCCCTCCACACACAGCCTCACAATTTCAACAATATGAAAATATACTTCAGTTCTACAATCATAAATTTGTTGATCATAACCCATTAAACACAACAATTTCCTGCTTCTCCTCCCAGGACCAATGTACTGTACTAATGATCAGGTAGGGCTATGCTGATGACATAGGTATCCATCGTTTGGAATTAAGAATGATCTTGAATTAAAAGAAGATAACCCATTAAAAAAAGACCCATTAAAAATAACCCATTAAACACAACTATTTCCTGCTTTCCCTTCCGGTGTCAGTGTACTGATGATGAGGTAGGGCTACGCTGATGACAGAGGTATTTAAAGTTAGAAATAAGAATGATCTTGAATTAAAAGAAGATAACCCATTAAAAAGCACCCATTAAAAATAACCCATTAAACACAACTATTTCCTGTTTTCCCTCACAGGGGCCAGTGTACTGATGATGAGGTATGGCCATGTTGATAACATAGGTATTCATAGTTAGGAATAAGAATGATCTTGAATTAAAAGAAGATAACCCATTAAAAAAAGACCCATTAAAAATAACCCATTAAACACAACTATTTTCTACTTTCCCTCCCAGGGGCCAGTGTACTGATGATGAGGTAGGGCCATGCTGATGACAGGTATTCATAGTTAGGAGTAAGAATGATCTTGAATTAAAAGAAGATAACCTATTAAAAAAGACCTATTAAAAATAACCCATTAAAAACACCTATTTCTTGCTGTTCCTCCCAGGGCCAGTGTATTGATGATGAGGTAGGGCATGCTGATGACATAGGTATCTGCTGTTTGCAATAAGAATAAACTTGAATTAAAAAAAGATAACCCATTAAAAAGAGATTCATTAAACAGAACTATTTCTTGCTTTCCCTCCTGGGGGCCAGTGAACAGATGATGAGGTAGGACATGCTGATGACATAGATATTCACAGGAATAGGAATGATCTTGAATTAAAAAAAATCAGCATTCTCTATCAAGTGTTACAAGTAGTAAGACTCAAGGTAAAAATGAAAAAAAAAAAATGGAATGAAAGCCATGATGTCACCTTTCTAGAATCCATCATAAAAATTCATAATATGGAATTAATAAACTCTAAACACTTCAAATACATCAGTGTATGGATCAGTTATAACAAATTTTGTATAGGAAATGAGGAAATTATCAGCTATATAAAACTTTTTTTCTTGGACCAATAAACAAAAGTAGATTCAAGCACTGTGGGCTGTTTTCCATCAGATCTCATAGACTGGTGGTACAGCATCACAAAGAACTGGACCAAATAAAAGAAACCACATCACTTGAAGACTTCCAACAGCAGCAACAGCTAAAATGTATAGCACATGTAACTCAAATGGAAAATAATGACATAGTAAATATATTGACTTTACCCACTACCTTAAACAAATGGTTAGACAGGAAACTCCCATCAATACTAGTAAGAGCAATGGCAGCTACCAGAATTGAGAAGTCTATTTTCCTGAGAAAATGTTTTCATGATTATCCTATTATAATTCTTGTGCCTCCCTTTTTAGTTTGTACGGCCGTTACGCCCTGCCAATACCTCATAAATAATGGACTATTCTACATTTGGATCACATGAAAAGAGGTTGAAAATACATTACTTGGTTTTGGTGAGAAAATGAAAGAAAGAAAATAAAAGGAAAATAAAAGTGAAGAGAGGAGGAAAATCAGATTAAGCTGATCAGAACAGATACCACACTTTGATCCCAGCCAAAAGCCCAAGACGCAATCGTGACTGCAATAAAGATGCCATTTTCCAGACACACAGTATCGAATGACAGAAACCAAGTAAGCAATCGCAAAAAAAAAAAAAGAAAAAACAGTTGCCATAATTTAAATAAAATAACATCATCTGCTGAATTATTTTAAAATTATTTTTAAGAGAAATGTTTATAAGATGGAGATTTAACTAGAAAGAAAGAAATAAGGAAGATAAGTGTTAAACATCACCTGCCAACACCTCATAAATAATGGACTGTTCTGGTTTGATTGTGTGGAAAGGTGGGGGGACTCTACCTGAAAGAAGGGGAGATAGAAGTGTCCAAAAGCTCTTTCAGTGAAATGGGGGTAAATATTGTCCAGTTCAAATCTTCATTTGTACCCCCTTACTTCTTGAAATAATGACCTGCATTCATATTTATGATTTGTTATTGTAATATTTTGTTAAAGTTGTTAAACTCAAATATTTAACAATGCAATAGGGGACTTTCTACAAATATTTTATTGTCATAGAACTTGCCATTAGCTTATTCAGTCATTAATTTATGAATTAAGATTCATTAGAAAATTCTCGTCCTGGGTAAGACGATAAACTACATCCGTGTCCTGGGTAAGACGATAAACTATGTCCAACAGGCCTCTGATCAGGAGCTTTTGTGGAGTGTGGAACCACCTCTTACTTGTTGGTGTTCCCAGGTCCACTCTGACCCGGGGTGGTAGCAACTGTTAGGGTCCCAGCTATGGGCAAATAGTTACCCAAACTTGTGTAAAAATATGTTTTAATACCAGGAATACTTTTTTGGTAAAAAAAAAATTATTACCAGCAATAATTTTAAATACAAACAGCTACACATTCGTTGAAAAAAAAATATTACCAGCTATAGATTTCTTCAAGCAAAAATATTCCCAGAAATAGATTTTTGAAGAAAAACATTACCAGCAATAAAAATTTTGTCGACATTAAATAACCCATTGAGGTGTTGATATGCCATAAAACAAACAAACCAAATCATTAGAAAATTCAAATAGGAAAACTATGTGAAATTTCCACGGGTTAAAACTAGTAAATAATATTATTATAAATTTCCACTGACAGCAACTGCAAGTGTTCAGTCAACAAATGCTGAATGTTTCTTGTATGAAAACAGATAATCTCACCATTACCAAAACTATTTCGGTGGCCCATAATGGTGTCAGTGAACCAAGAAATGAAATTTCAAAAACTCAATGATTTCATGAAAGTAATGTATTTATGGTTAAAAAAAAATAAACAGTAAAAAGAGAACAACAACATGACTCATATACATGTCAATGAACATTGAAAGCTATGTTTTGAAACAGTGTGGCACAAATTCATGGGTTGAGGATGTGGTTATTATCAGTTGCCATTGAATTTGACCTTCAGAAACATGACCTTTACCTTGATTTGAAAAGTACTCTGCGGAAAGCAAATTTGACCACACATCTAAAACACACCCAGATCAATGACTGTTAAAATATTATCTACATTACTATTCTTGTACACTATTAGCAAACAGACACGCTTATGGCATTACAAGTAGTTATAATTAACATTAGCTGATATATTTATTTTATATCCGGAAATGTAAATTATCATCATTATTGTCCTTTTATGTCTACTTTTGTAATCATCAAGATAGACAGACTGAGAGATATGAACAGAGATGAAGTGAAATAGATAGATAGATAGATAGATAGATAGATAGATGGATAGAGATCATATATTGTCAGATGGGCCCAGACTAAAATAGATATGTGTAGCTTAGATGTTGCACAAGACACCGAGTATGAAGTACCCAGTGAGGATTGAGTTGACTACTGAGTCATAATTGATATAGTGAGAGAAGTTTCCTAACCATTACATCATGCCAAAGTGCTATAGAGAGATATGAACAGACTGGGATAGATAGATAGATAGATAGATAGATAGATAGATAGATAGATAGATAGATAGATAGATAATGAATAGACTGAGGTAAATAGATATGGATAGACTGAGATAGATAGATAGATAGATAGATAGATAGATAGATAGATAGATAGATATGAACAGATTGACAAAGAAAGAAAAAAGAAATATGTCTATATATATATATATATATATATATATATATATATAGATAGATAGATAGATAGATAGATATGAACAGATTGACAAAGAAAAGAAAAAGAAAACGAAATATATATATATATATATATATATAGATAGATAGATAGATAGATAGATAGATAGATAGATAGATGAATATGAACAAACTGACAAAGAAGAAAGAAAGAAAGTAAAAAAGAAAAAGAAATAGATATGAACAAACTGACAAAAAAAAAAGAAAGAAAGAAAGAAAAAAGAAAGAAAGAAAGAAAGAAAGAAAGAAAGAAAGAAAAAGAAATAGATAGAGTGGTAGATATGAACAGACTGAGAAAGAGAAAAAAAAAGAAAGGAACAAATGCATCTATATATATATATATATATATATATATATATATATATAGAGAGAGAGAGAGAGAGAGAACGACCACACTAAGAAGAAAAAAAGAAAGAGAGAGAAAGGGACATAGATAGATAGATAGATAGATAGATAGATAGATAGATAGGAACAAACAGATAGAATGAAAAAAAAGAAAGAAAGAAGGTGATAAAAAGGAGCAAAGATAAATAGACAGACAGGCAGATAGATATGAACAAATTGAGAAAGAAAGAAAGAAAGAAAGAAAGGAATATAGGTAGATAGATTAGAACAAACTGAAAGACAGATAGGAAACGATAGCGAAAAATATAGAAAGGAACATAGATAGATCCCTCCTTTCACATCATCTGTGTGTGTGTATGTATGTGTGTGTGTGTGTGTGCACATACGTATACACATACACACACACAGACACACACACACACACACACACACACACACACACATATATACAAAGATGAAGACAATACGTCCCAAAATATTTCCATCATAGATAGGAAACAATGTTTCTCAAACATGGAAACCCATCATATCTTTTTTACTCAGAGCTCAGCTAAACTTACTTTTATCACGGCAACTCCGATGTGGGCATCAACCACCTACTCACAAATATATATTATGATAGCCAGACTCCTTCCCTGATGCATAACCCTGGGGCGTCCAGGAGTGGATAAGGTGGGAACCATAGAAGAGAACGAGGACAATACAGCTGAAAGTGAGCCTGTTACTACTACTACTACTACTACTACTACTACTACAAACTGACTGGTCGATCACACAATGTCACGTGCCATCATTGTATCATCGTTTGTCGACAGTTATAGCCTTAAAAACGTATGTATCTATCAAATTAAAAAAAAAAAAGACAAGAATTTTATTAAAAAAGAAGAGAAGGAAGATTAAAAGGAAGCGAAATATTTTCATTGTTTTAATTTTATTTATGAAAGATTTTAAACAGATATTGATGGGTAGGCATATTCGGTATGAGTAGTGTTCCAAAATATTTTCGGGAGAAGGATGACTAAGTTTTGTCATTTGGTCAGATTTTGGAAAGTGGGTCAGGCCGAGAACCTTTCAGTATAGTCTCCTGTTATTCATTCAGCTTTAATAAGTTCAGCATTAAGCTGCTGGTATGGGATATGCAGTGATAATCAAATAATAGTAACACTGGTATTATTAAGAGATGAAAACTTTGTTAGAAACAAAGAAAAGAGCACTAAACGGCTATATCAGTCCTCTTATATGACAGTTAATGCTGGACAGTTTCCTCACAGACGAAGAAGAGGCTTGAAGCAACAAAAATGTGGCTCTACAGAAGGATACTGAGAAATACCACTGATAGAACAATGCAGAAGTTTTATAGAAAATGGGAACAAAAGGGGACATTTAATATTTATAATTATAATTGAATCGTTTTTTATGATTTATCAACCCTTTGCAGGTTATTTAAAGCCAGAAAATATTTTAGATTGTAAAATTTTTTTTTTTTTTTTAGTTACTAATGGTTTAGTGATACAAGTTTTACTAAATAACCCATAGCTGGTGGGAGAAGAATTGGATTCATACCTTACTCAAGTATATTTGCACATGTGAATACAACAAAACCAACTGGAATTGGAACACGGCTCTCTGATTAACAGTTCTGATCCATCACACCACCTGCGCATCCAAGCTTACAGAACGTGGTAATCCCAAGTGGTCACCCATCTAGATACTGACTAGACTCTATGTTGCTTAACTTCTGTGTTTGTACGGGAACCAGTTAATATTTATAATATGAGTATGTGTAGTAACAGATGACAGAAATCTGAAGGCATACTGGAATAGTGAAAGATGCCTTCCAAAAGCTAAGCAAAGTATTAAGAAAAAAGAAAAGAGAATAGTTACGAGCTACTATGTAATATTGGTTCTTATGTATAGGAGTGAATGTTGAACAATTCCCTCACAGATGAAGAAGACTCATGAAGCAACAGAGATGTAGTTCTACAGAAGGATACTGAGAATACTATGGACTGAACATGTAAGCAACAACTCTAAGGAAAACAGAGGGCTTGGAAAATTTAACACTCACAGGGGATATTGAAGGCAAGAGGAGCAGAGGAAAGCAATGAATAACCTACCTAACGAGCATGTGTAAATGGTCGTCAGAACAGTGATTTGGAGAGATAACAAAAAGACAAACATTGCTATGTGCTAAAAATATTTGGAAGTTGTGGAGAGCCATGACCGTTCACGCCCAGAAGAATAACAGGCACAGCCAAGGTTTACAATGTATAACAGAAATCTGAAGGCATATTTGAATAGCGAAAGATGCCTTCCAAAAGCTAAGCAAAGTATTAAGAAAATAGAATAGTTTGGAACTGTTATGTAATATCAATCCTTCTATATGACTGTGAATGTTGAATAATTTCCTCACAATGGAGACAGTTCTGTGTATGATGATAAACTACATCTGGCAGCAAGGCCTCTGATCGGGAGATTGGCAGTTTTGAGAACTGTGGGACCACCTCTTAAATGCTGTTGTTCCCAGGTCCACTCTGACCTTGGGTGGTAGCACCTGTTCGGGTCCCAGCTATAGGCAAATAGCGAACTCCCAAACAAAACCAAAACACTATGAAAGTATGAAAATACATTTTTATATAAAAAAAATACCTTCAATACATATTTCTAGTAAAATTACCAACAATACCTATTTATAGTATATATTTAAAATTATGTTCAAAATGTTTAGATTTCAGCATTAAATTACCTATAGAGGTTGATATGCAGCTAAACAAAATCAACATGAAAGAATGCTTTCGTGATATTAATCCATATAATATCCTACAATTTCTGAAATCACACTGTATTCCAAAATATAACTTCAACAAAATTACAATATAAAACACACATATCACCATAATATGCACGAAAGCTGAGTATTATTTACCATGCATTCAACTGTGAAAGCAGAATAACATATATTGTATTTTTATTCTTTCAAAGCTGCCAAGATAATTAAATCTCAACATTAAATGACCCACGAGGAGTTGATATGCCGTTCAACAATCAAATCAAATCAAATCTCAAATGAAGAGGAAATTTGAGGCAACAGAAACATGGTTCTACAGAAGGATGCTGAGAATACCATGGTTAGAACATGTGAATAATGAAGAAGTTTTAAGGAAAATGCTAATGAAAAGATCACATGTTTCTAATCAGAAAGAGACAGTTGCAATTTCTGGGACACATAATGAAGAAAAAAGGCTTGGAGAAATTAACACTCACAAAACATACTGACATCAAGATGGACAGAAGGAAACAGCAATGAGGTTGAATAAATGGATGGAAGGACAGGTAATATTACAGACCATAATGTGGAAAGAGGGCTTGGAAAATTTGACACTCACAGGACGGATTGAAGGCAAAGGGATCGAGGAAAGCATCTAATGGACTTGTGTAAGTGGCTGGCAGAACAAGGTTAGGAGATGTAGCAAAAAGACAAACTTTACTAAGGTTTACAAAGAACAGGAAGTTGTGGAGAGCTATGAACGCCCACGTCCTGAATAAACATGGCACATAAAAGAAATTTAAATCAAAACAAACAAATTTTTTTTTTCCAGTAGGAAAATGGATATAAAAATAAGATTTGGTTTATGAGAAAATCAAATAAAAACAATGAAATAAAACATTTTTAAAAAGCTTTGACTTGGCCTCATCCTCCTACTTTTGACATCTGATTTAGCTCCCGTTATAACATCTAATTTAGCACCCCACTTTTGAAATATGATTTAGCCCCCACTTTTGACATAGGATTAAGCCCCCGTTTTTAACATCTGATTTAGCCTACAGTCTTAACATCAAATTTACCCCCGACTTTTTCAACATCTGATTTAGCCGCCCACTTTTAGCACATGATTCAAGCCCCCACATACAGGCACATACACTTCTAGCATCTGATTAATTCCCCTCTCCCACCCCAACTTTTTATTTTGTGGTACCTTGCATGTATGATCATTCTAACAATAAAACGTTAATTTTCTGGCAAAGTCACTATTAACATGACTAAAAAAAAAAAAGAAAATTAAAATCACCATTCTTCCACAACATTAGCTAACGGGTTTCGATAGACATCCCTTTCATCTTCGTTTTTTGTTTTTGTCTTGCACGACTTGAGCCAAGCCAGTCAACACTTGTTTTTAGCATCAGAAATGATAAACAAGAGAGAGACCAATGTAATTTTACGCACAATTCAAAACAACGCAATTCAATTACAGATGAAAAGAGCAGAAAATTATCTTTTTCAAACAAGGAATTCAATTTTGTAATAAATTAAAAGAAACGAGAGAAAGAAAATGATTTGCGTGCTTTTCGAAAGTACGTCTTTAGAGTTACAAACCGATTGAGTACCTGCTACTATCAGCTTTTACCGAACAAGAACTAGATTAGTAGCAAAAATCCACACCTACACACGAAACACTAGACGAGTAGGGATATCTCTGTTTCCTTCGATGCTAAGAAAATGGGAAGAAAAAATCAATGGAAACTACGCATAGCAAGATGATGCATAGCGGGGACACTTTCTTTTTCATGTGTGTGGGTGTTGGGTACCACCCACAGCAGAAAGTGTAAAAGAGCCTCTTGCACACAATAGTGAGTGTCTAACTTCTCTGGCCTTGTGCCAAACGGGTGTTTAGCTTGGTAAATATCAGTGTAAAATGTTTAAGAATATCCCATCCATTTACAACCATCTTCCAATAACAGGAAAGAGGAGGAAAAAAAAAATCAATGAAACTATCATCATATGTAAGGAGGATGCTTGCTTCATCTTTCTTTCCATCCATAAGTATTTTTAAGAATACCCCATGATCGAGTTCAGTTGATGATAAACTATTAAAAAAATGCAAATATTTTATCGATAGAGGTGAATAACGAGTTCAATTTTTGTTTATAAGAAAAGAAAAATATTAGCAATGGAGCCCACTTGCTCTGATTGACCTGGTGGATTGCAAAGCGTGTCATTTTACACGACTACAGAGAACCAAACTGATTAAAATGGAGGGAAGAGGTCTGTCTTTAAACATTCAATGTCTTTTATTACATTATTTTGATGTAGCCTCCTGCCTTTGCCTCTCTTTATTTATTTATTTATCACTCTCATTTCTTTCGCTTTTTCTAAATAAATATCCGTCTTTCTTTTTCATTCTACTAAATGTACCGCCTACGCATTGAACATTGTATGCAGCAAATGTCTTTTACGGACAAAAATGTTGGTGTAATTGAAGCGAATAAAATATAAAATGCAATCTTAAAAAAATGCACATATGCAACATATATATATATATATATATATATATATATATATATATATATATATATATATATATATATAAGGAATAGTGCTATTTCAACCACAGAGAAACAAAAAACATCAAAAACTAACACAGAACCTGTGTTAATTTTTCTAGTTTTTTTATTTTACCTATCACATTTGAATTTCTATTTCCAACACGAATTCAGTCTATACCAGTGTTAGTATTTAGTTTATATTCACACTTATCTCTCTCTCTGTCTCTGTCTCACTATATATATATATATATATATATATATATATATATATATATATATATATTATATCTAGGAATAACTTTTATTTCAACCACTGAGAAAAAACATTCAAAAACTAACACGGAAACTGTTAATTTTTCAAGGTTTTTTTTAGCTATGACATTTAAATTTCTATTTCCAACACAAATTTAGTTTATACCACAGTTGGTATTTAGTTTTATATATATATATATATATATATATATATATATATATATATATATATATATATATATATGTATGTATGCATTTCATTGAAGACAACAGATAAGGCACATTTCATTAATTTTTTCTTGTATTTCTACAAGTATTTTCTTTTCTGAACATAGTGCATGTAAAAACTGTCCACATGTTCTATGAATCTGAGTGCACACTGTTTTATTATTTTTAACTGACTATATACATACATACATACATTTCAGAACAAAGTCAACATGTTGTAGTCATGTAGTCATAGTTATTATTATTGAAAGATGGTTTCTTATTTGTTATTAAAGCTTCCATTAATTTTTAACCATTTTTGGCATGTAGGTGAAGCAGTTACATTACATTATTTTTACACATTCTATATCAAGATAGATAGATAGATAGATAGATAGATAGATAGATAGATAGATAGATAGATTGAGATTGATGTGAACTGACTGAGATAGGTAGAAAGAAGGTTAGATAGATAGATAGATAGATAGATAGATAGATAGATAGATAGATAGATAGATAGATAGATTGAGATTGATGTGAACTAACTGAGATAGGTAGAAAGAAGGTTAGATAGATAGATAGATAGATAGATAGATAGATAGATAGATAGATAGATAGATAGATAGATTGAGATTGATGTGAACTGACTGAGATAGGTAGAAAGAAGGTTAGATAGATAGATAGATAGATAGATAGATAGATAGATAGATAGATAGATAGATAGATAGATTGAGATTGATGTGAACTGACTGAGATAGGTAGAAAGAAGGTTAGATAGATAGATAGATAGATAGATAGATAGATAGATAGATAGATAGATTGAGATTGATGTGAACTGACTGAGATAGGTAGAAAGAAGGTTAGATAGATAGATAGATAGATAGATAGATAGATAGATAGATAGATAGATAGATAGATAAATAGATGTGAAGACTGAGATAGGTAGAAAGAAGTTTAGATAGATAGATAGATAGATAGATAGATGATAGATAGATAGATAGATAGATTGAGATTGATGTGAACTGACTGAGATAGGTAGAAAGAGTTTAGATAGATAGATAGATAGATAGATAGATTGAGATTGATGTGAACTGACTGAGATAGGTAGAAAGGGGTTAGATAGATAGATAGATAGATAGATAGATAGATAGATAGATAGATAGATAGATTGAGATTGATGTGAACTGACTGAGATAGGTAGAAAAGAAGGTTAGATAGATAGATAGATAGATAGATAGATGATAGATAGATAGATTGAGATTGATGTGAACTGACTGAGATAGGTGAAAGAAGGTTAGATAGATAGATAGATAGATAGATAGATAGATAGATAGATAGATAGATAGATTGAGATTGATGTGAACTGACTGAGATAGGCAGAAAGAAGGTTAGATAGATAGATAGATGATAGATAGATAGATAGATAGATAGATAGATAGATGATAGATTGATGTGAACTGACTGAGATAGGTAGAAAGAAGTTTAGATAGATAGATAGATAGATAGATAGATTATTGATGAAGACTGAGATAGGTAGAAAGAGTTTAGATAGATAGATAGATAGATAGATAGATAGATGGATAGATAGATGATGTGATTGATGTGAACTGACTGAGATAGGTAGAAAGAGGTTAGATAGATAGATAGATAGATAGATAGATAGATAGATAGATAGATTGAGATGTGAACTGACTGAGATAGGTAGAAAGAAGATTAGATAGATAGATAGATAGATAGATAGATAGATAGATAGATAGATAGATTGAGATGTGAACTGACTGAGATAGGTAGAAAGAGTTTAGATAGATAGATAGATAGATAGATAGATAGATAGATAGATAGATAGATAGATATTATACGGACTGAGATAGATAGATAGATAGATAGATAGATAGATAGATAGATAGATAGATAGATAGATTGAGATTGATGTGAACTGACTGAGATAGGTAGAAAGAAGTTTAGATAGATAGATAGATAGATAGATAGATAGATAGATAGATAGATAGATAGATAGATGTTATAGGATGAGATAGATAGATAGATAGATAGATAGATAGATAGATAGATAGATAGATGGATAGATTGAGATTGATGTGAACTGACTGAGATAGGTAGAAAGAAGTTTAGATAGATAGATAGATAGATAGATAGATGATAGATAGATAGATAGATAGATAGATAGATATATACGGACTGAGATAGATAGATAGATAGATAGATAGATAGATAGATAGATAGATGGATAGATAGATTGAGATTGATGTGAACTGACTGAGATAGGTAGAAAGAAGTTTAGATAGATAGATAGATAGATAGATAGATAGATAGATAGATAGATAGATAGATAGATAGATTGAGATTGATGTGAACTGACTGAGATAGGTGAAAGAAGTTTAGATAGATAGATAGATAGATGGATAGATAGATAGATAGATAGATGGATAGATTGAGATTGATGTGAACTGACTGAGATAGGTAGAAAGAAGATTAGATAGATAGATAGATAGATGGATAGATAGAGATAGATAGATAGATAGATAGATTGAGATGTGAACTGACTGAGATAGGTAGAAAGAAGTTTAGATAGATAGATAGATAGATAGATAGATAGATAGATTTGAACTGACTGAGATAGGTAGAAAGAAGGTTAGATAGATAGATAGATAGATAGATAGATAGATAGATTGAGATTGATGTGAACTGACTGAGATAGGTAGAAAGAAGTTTAGATAGATAGATAGATAGATAGATAGATAGATAGATTGAGATTGATGTGAACTGACTGAGATAGGTATAAAGAAGGTTAGATAGATAGATAGATAGATAGATAGATAGATAGATGTCCAGAAAATAAATTACTTGTAAGAATGGAAGAGAAAAATTATAGCAAGCTTAATCAGAGTTCCTTGACTGTGAGAAAAATCCCATGTCATCGATTCAAAATGGCAACTCACAAGTTCAAAATCACCAAGCTCAGTTGTTTCTTTACTTTTCTTTTCAACACGTCCACGTGATGTTGACAATAATTTATCCTTCAGTCAAATGAAGTTAGGAGGCGGGCTCAAAGGTGAAGTTATATTATGAGGAGTTTAGGCAGAAGATGCAAGCTTAGATGAACATGATCAATGTACAGTTGTTTCAGATAGATATGAACAGGCTGCACTAGATAGATAGATAGATAGATAGATAGATAGATAGATTGAGATTGATGTGAACTGACTGAGATAGGTAGAAAGAAGGTTAGATAGATAGATAGATAGATAGATAGATAGATAGATAGATTGAGATTGATGTGAACTGACTGAGATAGGTAGAAAGAAGTTTAGATAGATAGATAGATAGATAGATAGATAGATAGATAGATAGATTGAGAATGATGTGAACTGACTGAGATAGGTAGAAAGAAGGTTAGATAGATAGATAGATAGATAGATAGATAGATTGAGATTGATGTGAACTGACTGAGATAGGTAGAAAGAAGTTTAGATAGATAGATAGATAGATAGATAGATAGATAGATAGATAGATAGATAGATAGATAGATTGAGATTGATGTGAACTGACTGAGATAGGTAGAAAGAAGGTTAGATAGATAGATAGATAGATAGATAGATAGATAGATAGATAGATAGATAGATTGAGATGTGAACTGACTGAGATAGGTAGAAAGAAGTTTAGATAGATAGATAGATAGATAGATAGATAGATAGATAGATTGAGATTGATGTGAACTGACTGAGATAGGTAGAAAGAAGGGTTAGATAGATTAGATAGATAGATAGATAGATAGATAGATAGATAGATAGATTGAGATTGATGAACTGACTGAGATAGGTAGAAAGAAGGTTAGATAGATAGATAGATAGATAGATAGATAGATAGATAGATAGATAGATAGATAGATTGAGATGAACTGACTGAGATAGGTAGAAAGAAGATTAGATAGATAGATAGATGATAGATAGATAGATAGATAGATTGAGATGTGAACTGACTGAGATAGGTAGAAAGAAGTTTAGATAGATAGATAGATAGATAGATAGATATTATACGGACTGAGATAGATAGATAGATAGATAGATAGATAGATTGAGATAGATGTGAACTGACTGAGATAGGTAGAAAGAAGTTTAGATAGATAGATAGATAGATAGATAGATAGATAGATAGATAGATAGATATTATACGGACTGAGATAGATAGATAGATAGATAGATAGATAGATAGATAGATAGATAGATAGATAGATTGAGATTGATGTGAACTGACTGAGATAGGTAGAAAGAAGGTTAGATAGATAGATAGATAGACAGATAGATAGATAGATAGATAGATAGATAGATAGATTGAGATTGATGTGAACTGACTGAGATAGGTAGAAAGAAGTTTAGATAGATAGATAGATAGATAGATAGATAGATAGATAGATAGATAGATAGATTGAGATTGATGTGAACTGACTGAGATAGGTAGAAAGAAGATTGATAGATAGATAGATAGATAGATAGATAGATAGATAGATTGAGATGAACTGACTGAGATATAGAGTTTAGATAGATAGATAGATAGATGATAGATAGATAGATGTGAACTGACTGAGATAGGTAGAAAGAAGTTTAGATAGATAGATAGATAGATAGATAGATAGATAGATAGATAGATAGATTGAGATTGATGTGAACTGACTGAGATAGGTAGAAAGAAGTTTAGATAGATAGATAGATAGATAGATAGATTGAGATTGATGTGAACTGACTGAGATAGGTAGAAAGAAGGTTAGATAGATAGATAGATAGATAGATAGATAGATAGATAGATAGATTGAGATTGATGTGAACTGACTGAGATAGGTATAAAGAAGGTTAGATAGATAGATAGATAGATAGATAGATAGATAGATAGATAGATAGATGTCCAGAAAATAAATTACTTGTAAGAATGGAAGAGAAAAATTATAGCAAGCTTAATCAGAGTTCCTTGACTGTGAGAAAAATCCCATGTCATCGATTCAAAATGGCAACTCACAAGTTCAAAATCACCAAGCTCAGTTGTTTCTTTACTTTTCTTTTCAACACGTCCATGTGATGTTGACAATAATTTATCCTTCAGTCAAATGAAGTTAGGAGGCGGGCTCAAAAGGTGAAGTTATATTATGAGGAGTTTAGGCAGAAGATGCAAGCTTAGATGAACATGATCAATGTACAGTTGTTTCAGATAGATATGAACAGGCTGCACTAGATAGATAGATAGATAGATAGATAGATAGATAGATAGATAGATAGATAGATATGAAGAGATTGAGACAGATAGATATGAGAAAAGTGCAATATCAAGATAGATACACAGATATATGAATAGGCTGAGATAGATAGATATGAATAGGCTGAGATAGATAGATAGATAGATATGAATAGGCTGAGATAGATAGATAGATAGATAGATAGATAGATAGATGGATAGATAGATAGATATATGAAGAGATTGAGACAGATAGATATGAGAAAAGTGCAATATCAAGATAGATACACAGATATATGAATAGGCTGAGATAGATAGATATGAATAGGCTGAGATAGATAGATAGATAGATATGAATAGGCTGAGATAGATAGATAGATAGATAGATAGATATGAAGAGATTGAGACAGATAGATATGAGAAAAGTGCAATATCAAGATAGATACACAGATATATGAATAGGCTGAGATAGATAGATAGATAGATATGAATAGGCTGAGATAGATAGATAGATAGATATGAATAGGCTGATATAGATATGAAGAGATTGATTTAGATAGATAGGAATAGATATGAAGAGATTGAGTTAGATAGATATGAACAGACTGAGATAGATAGATAGATAGATAGATAGATAGATAGATAGATAGATAGATAGATATGAACAGACTGAGATAGATATGAATAGGCTGAAATAGATAAATAGATATATAGTAATAAGCTTAGATAGCTAGCTAGATAGGAAGATATGAACAGGCTGAGATAGATATGAACAGGCTGGGATAGATAAATAGATAGATAGATAGATAGATAGATAGATAGATAGATATGAACAAACTGAAAATGATAGGTATGAACAGACTTAAACAGATATGAATCGAGGTAGATATTCAATTATTCCTTAAATATGTTCCCAAATTTTACACGAGGTTTCTAAACTGCCTATCTGTATTTTTTTCTTAATACTTTCATTGACCTTTCAGTGGCAGAAAACAGCAAAGCACATGACCCCATGTGAGTCTTCCCACCAGGAAGTACCAATGACAACAAGGAATGAAAAGAGTTTCCCAGATAAATACTTACATTCATCCAAGCTAGATAGATTAAAATAGACTAGTGTAAATATGAACTGATATATATATACACTCCCTGGATGGGTGGGTGGGGAAGCCTGATTGGGGGCCCCAGGCAGTGCTTTTTGTTGCTTGCTATTTTATTAACATTTGCTTTATTTTTTACCTACATTTATATTACATTACAGATTAAATTGAGCACAATTGACTGTTAAAGGATGAAAATTCTTTGTGGATTTTGAAGTCATTCTGGGTTATTTTTCCGTCCAAAATTTGTGAATTTGTTTTGCTCAGGCTAAATTTCGAAAAAAGACTATAAAATTCACCATTTTTTTTATCTATAATTTTCTGTCTATACGTTTCTTATGGATAAACTTATTTGAGTAAATGCTCTGTTTTTTTATAATCATTATATCCCAAGATGGCAGAAGGTTTCAAAAATTTTATCAGCATGTCTACCATTCCCTGGTATACAGAACCAATAGCATTGTCCTTCAAATTGTCCAATTTTATTTTCCATCACTAGATATATAATTTGTCAGATTTTATTAGACAGTGCTTTCACATTTTCCTATAATAATAAAAAAATAGAGTTCATGTCTCATTATTGCCAACTAAATCATGAACTCTACAGTATTGTACATGGTCCGCTTTAGTTCTTGCTCTAAAGCCACTATGGCAAAGTCATTGTGACTGACGGTTTGAATATTCTGTCCTTGTTTAAACAGGTGATCATGCCAAATTATGTGCAGTGTCATGGGGAAAAACATTTTTCTACGGGTATGCAGGTCCATGTGTGACAAAATTTATATATTGTATTCTCCCATATGACATGATGTACATATGTCTATTCACAAATAAACCTTTTTCACTTGTCCTATCAATGTAACTGACTGTATATTTGCAGAAGAATCAATGGATTTTTTTATCCGTCATTTTTTTAGTAGTTCAAATATTATTCTTAGTGAATGCCAGAATTTGAGTAGAGGCACCGTTTATTTTAAGCACTGTTCAAACCTGCATCCACCTTTGCAGCAAGAATCTCTGCCTGATCAGGCATTCTTTTACCAATCTACAACTAAAGAGACAATGCAAACATTAATAATCGAAAACTTAAGGACAAAAAAAAAAAATATTTTTTTTACAGATCTACCATTTCATCTTTATATACAATATTCTATCTAGCTAAAAAGTAAGTTAAAAGGGAATTTATTCTTACAGTTAACAGTGAGTTCTTTCCTTTGATTTAAAAGGTGTAGTTATGTTGGAATCTTAATGAATTTTTGTTGTTCGTATATTTACATGCTCATATATTCAATCACATTTATGTGTTTCTCTATTATGACCTGACATATATATGCCTATCCACAAATAAACCTTTCTCCATTGTCCACTAAACCTATCATCATGTTTATATATATATGAAACATGAATGTTTTTAAAAATCACCATCGATCACAGTTAGAATATGTTTGTCTTTTTAATTCACCTCCTGAGGATGATCTTGGTGATCAAAAGTACTTGGGTAGGGAGAAACTGCAACACTTTCCTAGTTGAATTTCATCTTAACATCAACAAACTGATTAGCGAACTAGACAGGATTATTATTAAAATAAATAGACATAATATGTCTATATTAGTCAGTGAAATATGTTTGAATGAAGGTATACTGCCTGTACATATATATATATATATATATATATATATATATATATATATATATATATATATATTGATGCATGTTTCATTAAATAATATAGATAAGTTTTGTCTATTTCATTTTTTATTTTATTTTTCTATTTTGTTTATTTAATAAAACATGCATCAATGAAAAAATGCTGCCTAAATATATATATATATATGTATATAAATAAAAAGAAAGAACAGTAAGATATATAATCCGGTGTTCTTTAAAAGTTACTCCAAAAATTTGCTTGAGGATGAAATGGAACTAATGTCTTTAATTTAATTACAAAATTAAATTTGAGGCTTTTAGCTTCCATTTTTGAAACATGGTTAGAACTGTGTAGCAAAAAAAACATATTTTAAATCAATTAATTTATAATATATATATATATATATATATATATATATATAATAGTCAGATACTCATTTCTAAGCAGACCCATCTAATAGGATGGCCAGTTAATCCCTACCGCAGACGCCTGCTCAGGCACATTTGTTTTTGGTCAATTCCCATAGTGCTCACCTGTGGTTTATTTTTCAACTATGTGGGGTGGACATTAGTTACAGTTTCTGGGGGAGAACAAATAATTAGACATGCTCACCAGTTATCACACAGAATGCTTTGATCAGTACGGTTACATCAGGAAGTCACCTCTTTGAAAGAATTGACCATGGTGAGATTTAAGCCTGGTTAATATGATCAGAAAGTTAATGTTCTTACCTCTCAGCACTGCCACCATACACACACACACACCTATATATATATATATATATATAAACATATATATATATATATATATATATATATATATATATATATATATATATATATATAGGGGGGGAGGTTATAGTTGTTCCAATGAGAGAAAAGTGTATATATTAAAAAGAAGAGAGAAACTATAAATGTTTTTGGTTGTAATAAGGATTTTTTTAAAAAATATATATATTATGCTTTATTTTCCATAATTTTGCAACGTCTTTCAGGTTTTGTGACCTTCTTCAGGCAAAGAGTGGATATGTCCACATATTAAAATGAATTAATTTTCCTTATGTTTTCAATGTGAAACATTCTCTTTTTTGTGTGGTAGTGGCACAAATGTCTTTCTTGAACTGGCAGTGAGAAAGTTCTTCTGGTAGAAGGGTAATAAAATAATAATATGGGAAATAAAATAATAATAATAATATGGAAAATAAAGCGTAATATATATTTAAAGAAAAAACAAAAATGTTTGTGGTTTCTCTATTCTTTTTAATATATATAAATCATATTGAAACGGAACGCTGATCTTGAAAAATTTCAGTTATCTGTTTTGATTAGTCTTACTCTTATGTCCATCGTTTTTCATGTTGAATTAAATATAGTCTAATGTTAATTATGTTTTATGAATATGTCCTGAAGATGGTCTACTAGACCGAAACGTCCAACGTTGACATTATATTAGCATTAAAACAGCATAATTGCATATTAGGATTTTTGTTTGTTTTTTCTGTATATTTTTCTTCATACTGTCGGATCTATATCCATATATTTGCTTACATACATATATAACTATGAACCTAAAGAGCCAGGTCCTACCTAGTTTTCACCTATACCCTGACAATCTGTGTAGGTGAAACCTAGGTAGGTTTACCTGGCTCTTTAGGTTCATAGTTAGATTTGCTCTACTTAGTGTAAATGAGCACTTTACTTTTGTTACTTTTGCTTTACTCGTTTTGGAGTTTTTTTTCTTTGGACTCCGAGCTTGGATTCTCGACGATTGTTTACGTCTCAATTTCATGGTCTTAGTTCTTTCTTTTTTTTATCCTTTATATATATATATATATATATATATATATAACTATGAACCTAAAGAGCCAAGCGAACCTACCTAGGTTTCACCTACGCGGATAGTCGGATTACTTTACTCGTGTTGGAGGTTTTTTCTTTGAACTCTGAGCTTGGATTCTGGATGATTGAGTTCACCTCAATTTCATGTTCTTAGTTCTTTCTTTTTGTTATTCCTTATTTTTCCTTGGGTATTGGTTTGTTCATTTACAAAGGCAAAACTCTAAGGTTTTTCCAGACGAGTATAATTACTTATACTTATATTATTATTATCATTCATTATATATATATATATATATATATATATATATATATATATATATTTAATGAAAAACAGACCACTTTAAGGTACCATTACAATAATTTATTTCACCAAAATCCTTTTAAAGAACTCCGGATCATCAGGTAACACTTCCAACAATGAAATGAAAGGAAATATATATATATATATATATATATATATATATATATATGTTAATGTATATTTGGACTGCAACCTTTCTTTTAAACATCTTTTGTTAGATATGATGAACAAGTAAAATTTTATTAATCTTTTATTTAGTATTTCTGTGTACATTTTTCCATTTGCTTAGCCATTTTAATTTTAAGTGAGGGCAGGGTTGGTGTTGTTAGTTTCTTTTCATGTTTTTATTCCGAGCCATTGCTTCTTGGGCATAGCTGGAATTCAAGTGTCCGACTCTCTATTTCTAAATATATATATATATATAAATAAAAAGAAAGAACAGTAAGATATATAATCCGGTGTTCTTATAGATATTTTTATTTTTACAAAATAGTGCTCAATGTAAATTTACAGAGCATTAATATTATAAATTAATTGATTTAAAATATGTTTTTTTTCGCTACACAGTTCTAACCATGTTTCAAAAATGGAAGCTAAAAGCCCCAAATTTAATTTTGTAATTAAATTAAAGACATTAGTTCCATTTCATCCTCAAGCGAATTTTGGAGTAACTTTTAAAATTACTGGGTTTTAAATACACAGCTAAAACAAAATTCATGTTTCCAAGGTTACAGATAAATCTATTTTGCTAGACTAGGGGTGTCTGGGTGTTCAATATGTCTATATTTTAATGTATCAATTATTGCTACGTTTTGGTAGTGGGTACATATGTCTATATTTTAATGTATCAATTATTGCTACATGTTGATAGTGGGTTACATATATATATATATATTGTTACGTGTTGATAATTGTAACAAAGGAAAAAAAATGATTTACCAAAACACAGAGCTAAATCACAAACAAATATTTAATTTACTAAAAGACAACATAAAATATATACAAGATATACAATTGTGGCCTACAAAACAGAAAACACAGAGTTACTGGCAAAGTGTTACGAGGGAGAAGGAAAGGGAGTCGAATATCTTTATCACATTAGGGCTAGTGAAGTAATCTAAGTGCTATATTTGGAAATCCACAAAGGTGTGTAAATAAATATTAATTTTAAGTTTGGTCAATGAAAATTAGTCAAAATTCTATTTACCAAATTTGTTCCATGAAATTCTCTTTTGGGTTTTTGTTGGTCGGCAACTTTATATAGAGATTCTTTTGGCTGGATATAATAATCCTTGAATCAAAAGCCAGAGTTGATACTGACAGCAATTTGTTTTCACCAACTGACAACCCTTTTCCAAAAACCTATTTTTATAGGGGCTAACACCTAATTTGCATATTTCTAGATGTTTCACGAATCATCTAGATTTTTCTCGAATATACTAGAATGATCTAGAATCTTCCAAACATTCTATTTTTAATTTCTCTATTTTACAACTACTTCATGAATGAAAACTTTTTTGCATTAAAAAGTAGAATCCCTTACTATAGAAATGCATCCTCGTAACAGTATATATATATATATATATATATATATATATATATATATATATATATATGTATGTGTGTGTGTGTGTTAGCAGGTGCTGAAAAGTCCTCAGATCAATCAACTTCCTGAAATCTAACCAAAGAAAAAACATAAGTTCTTTTTTATATTTTAAGGGCAGAATTTTATAGACAGAATTCGTAGATACATCCGTGGAGGCAGAGGTGGCATTGGTTTATTTACCAAATGTCTTCCCACTGGGATGGGATACAACACAAATTGCTCAAGACCCTACCACCGTCAGTTGCGCTGGCCTTAGTGCTGAGAACCGATCCCCCTTTGTAGTGCAATGAGATGGTGCAACCTCAGGCAGCTGTACCCTGGTGCTGAGACCTCGAAACATTATTTTTTGCAGCTGCATTTCTGTCTTCAACTCTGGAAACCATTATACAACCAGAAATTCAGGACAATAGAAAAGGGTTGAACAACGTTTCACATTTGTCGAGTTCTACACTTAGAAGAAAAAATTAAGTTTAAAATTTTAGTGTCTCCACACCCCTTCATACACATATGTAGTTACATCAGTGGAAACATCACTTCAGTTTGATGAATTCCTTGAAACATATCGTACAAAAAATATTTTCCATGTTTTCACTGGTATTCCTCACATTGTTTTGGTATATAAAAAATTTCATCATTTTCTTTATATATATATATATATATATATATATATATATATATATATATATATATATATATTGCCATCCACAGACAGATTGTTTTTCTACATCATAGCTCATCAGTATGGCTAGATGTCCAGTTGCCTCTAGCTAGGATTGAAACCTGGCTGAATTGCCATCAGTGGGAGAATCTACACCTAAGCCGTTGGCACACGGCAGGGATGAAGGTGAATTTAAGCGTATTTGTTTTTAGATAAACATGCCACTGACCGAATCAACTCGATTTATTTTATTGAAGAGTATTATATTGTGTGTATATATATATATATATATATTGTGTATTTAGGCAGCAATCCATCTTTTGTACATGTTTTATTAAAGATGACTCACAATGTACTGTGATTAAGCTTTACATTTCATTTTTCTTGTGTTCATACAAGTGTTTTCTTTTCTGGACATAAAGTGTATAAAATATGTCCAAAATGTCATCTATATATAATCTATATATATACATTTTTAGCCGACTCTGTGTATATATATATATATATATATATATATATATATATATATATATATATATACATAAAATGCAAAAATGCATGCACACTTCAGGGAAGAAAAACTAGTATAGATATTGTAATACTAAATTCATTCAGACATCACAAGATTATATATATATATATATATATATATATATATATTTATATATATACTGAGTGTTAGAGAATATGAGAGAAAGAACACAATTAAGGAGAAAGCTCAATAAAAGAACAATAATTAAGAAGGCAGAAGATAACGACTGAAATTGCATTAACCTTTTTGAAGATCAAAGTTGTCCAGAAGAGATTTCCACAAGCAAGAAGTGCAAGAGAAGAAAGTGTTATTATAGAACTTTGAATACATCTAACAATTTTACCTGTAAAATGATGAGACCTAGCCGCCAATCTAGTACTGCACTTAAATTCATAAATTCAAGGTACCAAAGAGGAGTGTTCATCCAAGTAATTACCATGAAAGTATTTATTGCAGTGGGAAAGTGATTGAAGCCAAGATGCTAGATCATATATATATATATATATATATATATATATATATATATATATATATTATATATTTAGCAACAATCCTTCTTTCATGCACATTTCATTGAATATAACAGACAAGGTGCTTTTATTTAGTTTTTTATACAATTTCTCATGCGATCTAATAACTTTTTCTTTTCAGATGATAAATTATATAAAATCTGTCCTAATGTTCTTTTTATCCGAGTGCTTTCAGCTATACATTTACTCATTGTCATGGTCAAGATATTGTGTCCATGTTCAAAGTTAATATTGTTAAGAATTGTTTTTTTTCCGTTTTTATTAATAAGGCTTCCATTATTTTTAGCTTTTTTTTTGCATGTAGATGATGCTACTATATTAGTGTTGTCAATAAGTATGTTATGAATGTGGTCCAGTAGGTCTCCATGAATATTTAAATGAGATCTAATTGAGCTATGGTCAGAAAGGTGTAAAGTGAGTCTGCATGTCAAACATGTTGTAGTGTGGCTTATATAATTATTTACAAATTTTGATTGATCAAGAATACAATTCCTTAATGGGCATTTAAATTCGTAAATAATATTTGCTCTAAAAAAAAGTTCCAAAGATGACTTCCTACCTAATTTCATTAAAATATAACAATTCATATAGAACAATCTGTATACGTTACTTAAAATTTTCTATATCTAAGGAGACAAATAGTTATAATAATATAATCATTATGACAATATTATATTGTTGTAGCATAAATATGAATGATAATAGGTATGTCCCCATTTCTATAAATACAGTAGTAAATACTGTATGTTGGTCTGCAGTTGGAGATTTGTCTCCAGCTGTGCTGGTCAAACTCTCTGCCTCCAGGCACAGAGGATCCCCATTGAAGCTATGTCAAAGGGCAGAGTTTCATCTTGGGAAACAGCTACCCGGCCCTCTTTTATACGGGATATACAGAGAATTTTTGGCCAAGCATATGGGCTTGGATACCCCACATTAAATTCGGTCTTGTGCCACATCTGACCACGTGGGGTGGTTGGTAGTTATCCTGCAGTTGGAGATTCATTGTGGAATTCACTTGACTCACTTCTAGCAGTTGACTACTACTTCTACGCGCTGTTGGAGAATCTTGTATGTGTTGTTCTTGTCCTAAGTATTATCGTTCATTACCAACATTCATGTGATTATTCTATTCCGTAACCTTTCCTAGGTTACAACGTATATGTTAGTTATAATAATATAATAATAGTTAAATATTATACTTTCACATTACAAGCATATTTATGTACCTATAGGTTTACAAATATTATTTTTAAAATTTTTACCTTGTATTAATACAATTTTATTGCCGCTCTGCTTTTTGGCATTGAGCGCTTTTTCAGACTGCCATCTTTTTTAGGATTGTAGTTTTAGATGTGCATTGTGGAGCAATGAATAATGGTTCAGAATGAGAAATCGTAGATTTGTTTCAAATTCCAATTGGGTTCATTATATAAACTTATGCAGACACCATGAGGTAAAGTTATGATGCCACCTCTTCTCCCCATAGCTATGGGTTAAATAGCAGTACAAACTGGGTCCTATAGCCTTAATTAGCAATCAGTCTATCACAGAAAGAAATGGCAGCCTACAGCGGGGAAAGTCTTCTGTCTAGTCCAGGGGTTCTTAACTAGGGTTATCCATACCCCTTGGGGGTAAGGGAACCAAGTGCTGGGGGTATGGGAGAAATCGACTTGATGTGTCAGATGACATGCGAGTAGCTTTGTTAGTAACTGTACCATGATTCCATTCTTTGATTGCACAAAAACAACAGCAAATATCTCACTAGATTAGTACATGTCTGTTTTATTGTAGTCGAGATACTAAAAAAGACTTGTACATGTATGTTCTCTTCCTTTTTCTTGTGTAATAAAACTGATTTATAACTTTATTTTGCTTTCAGTAAAAAAATATAATAAAGTTATCAATGCTTATGGTTTTTTTTTCATGTTCTATTCGTAGCAATCCATATCTAAAGTACAGTAAATTCAAGCGATTGAAATATTTGGAAGACATACTGGCAAATAATAGGATTGGTGATAATTATTTCGACAGTCAAGTGAAGCGGGTATGGGACCATATTGGACAATCTATTGGGGTCTGGAATCATCAAAAAGTTAAGAATCCCTGGTCTAGTCAGTCATGAATCAATAGACATGATTACCTAAGCATGTATTGTATATCACACTTAACTGACTGTTGTATCGTCAAGGTGAATAATACACAGAGAAGAATGAATACTTAATATATTTATTCAGCCCCAGTATCTGGTACTAACAGATACATACAAAAAACACAGAATAATAAGTTGCAAAACAATTAACAAGACAACTTACAAGGAATAGAGGAGGGTCAAATGCTGTATAGCCAAACAAAGTAAGATCAGTCCGAATATTAATCAGCTTAGTATCAACTTATTAAACAACTGTTGAAGTCTTTACTCGTAGACTATTTAAGGCTATGAGCCAGGCCATCTGGTAGAGTGCTGAAGGGGTTTTAGCTACTCTACAACACTGACTGAGTTTCAGAAAATTTAATATCAAATAGCAGTCAATTGTCAGAAGAATGAATGTGTGGTCATTAGCAAAAGGGACAACCCAATATGTGAGTTACAAACTGGAGATGTCAAAATCAAGAAAGCCAGAAAACTTAAATATTTTGGAAGTGTTTTAACAGAAGATAGAAAATGTGTCACTGAAATCTGAAGGTACACTGAACTGGCAAAAGATGCCTTCCAAAATCTAAGCAAAGTATTAGGTAAGAGAAAACAGAAAAAATTCATTCAAAACAAGGAAAACTGTGATCAACTACTATGTAATATCAATCCTTCTATACAACAGGGAAGATAGGATAATTTCATAACAGATGAAGAGGGAACCTGAGGCAACAGAGATGTGGTTCTACAGAAGGATACTGAGGATATCTTGAATAGAGCATGTGACTAACAAAGAAGTTTTAAAAGTAATGGAAAAAAAAAAGAATGACACATATACCCAGAATCAGAATGAAACAGCTGAAATTTCTATAATACATAATGAGAAAAAAAGGCTTAGAGAATTTGATACTCATAGCACATATTTAAAGCAAGACGAACAGAGGGAAACAGTGAGTGACCTATCAAATAAGATGCTATATACGGATGGTGAGCAGGGAGTAGGAAAAACAATGAAAAGACAAACATTACCAAGAGTTAGAAAGTTGTGGAGAGTTATGATCACCCACGTCCAGAAGGGACATGGCAGATAGAAGAATATAAAATGTTAGAAATAGTATAGTTCACTTTCTTGCTTGTTGACATAAAAAAATGCAAGATGTTACACAACACTTATTTCGATTAACTGCGTTACTTAGAATGATTACTTCACTACTTATATAAATGGAAAGCAGTTTTAGATGGCAATAACAAAAATGACAGATGGCTATAAAAATCCACTGTTGATTATTTACAGCTAATTTGTTTAAATAATGCACTGTTATTTGCAACAAGTGTCAATAATTGTAAGTAAAATGATGCACTAAAACAAGTAACCAAGTAATCATTTTAAGTGCTCTGGATATTGGAGCCGTGAAAATATGCTTTCTGAAGTAATTTTGTCCTGATCATGTTAACCGATGTATTAAAAATGGATCTAGGCTAATAATAGTTGTCATGGTAACATGATAATGAAGGTGATGGTGGAGGAGTTCTGTAATATGACACCAATCAGTTGGCAGTAGTTCTCATACAACCTATAATGTAAAATTGTGAGGAAATTAAATTCGTTTGCTGAGAATTGAAAATTATTTGATCATGTCAATCAGTTGTAAAATGAAGAGGTTTGTTCAGTTCGTCGTTTTGCACTTTGTCTCTTTATCAAGCAACTAACGCATTCTCTGCTCATTCTCTCTCTCTCTCTCTCTCTCTCTCTCAATCTATTGATTTATGCCAGTCTCCTCATATCTATCTATCTATCTATTCCAGCTTGTATATCAAATTTAGTTTGTTCATATCTATCTATCTATCTATCTATCTATCTATCTATCTATCTATCTATCTATCTATCTATCTCATTATATATATCTATCACATCTATCTATCTATCTATCTATCTATTTATCTATCTATCTATCTATTCCAGTTTGTATATCAAACTTTGTTCATATCTATCTATCTATCTATCTATCTATCTATCTATCTATCTATCTATCTATCTATCTATCAAAGTCTCTTCATTATCTATTTATTACAGTATCTATCTATATTTCTATCTATTGACATTGCTATCACAATCTCTTCCTTATCTATCTATCTATCTATCTATCTATCTATCTATCTATCTATCTATCTATCATTATCTATCTATTATCTATCTATCTATCTATCTATTCCAGTTTGTATATCAAACTTTGTTCATATCTTCATCTATCTATCTATCTATCTATCTATCAAAGTCTCTTCATTATCTATTTATTACAGTATCTATCTATATTTCTATCTATTGACATTGCTATCACAATCTCTTCCTTATCTATCTATCTATCTATCTATCTATCTATCTATCTATCACAGTCTCTTCATTATCTATCTATCTATCTATCTATCTATCTATCTATCTATCTATCTATCTATTCCAGTTTGTATATCAAACTTTGTTCATATCTATCTATCTATCTATCTATCTATCTATCTATCTATCTATCTATCTATCTATCTATCAAAGTCTCTTCATTATCTATTTATTACAGTGACATTCTATCACAATCTATATTTCTATCTATTGACATCTATCTATCACAGTCTCTTCATTATCTATCTATCTATCTATCTATCTATCTATCTATCTATATCTATCTATTCTCACAGTATATCAAACTTTGTTTTCTATCTATCTATCTATCTATCTATCTATCTATCTATCTATCTATCTATCTATCTATCTTAGTCTCTTCACATGTATCATAGTAATGGAACACTGAATGAGATATTTTATTCTTTCAAAGAAATTCTTACCCGAAAATGCTTTTCTAATGAAGGCGTTATCAATAAAACAGTTTTGGAACAGCAAGAAGCTTACAATGTTTCATCTGTTCATTATATTTTTAATTAATATATATATATACATGTATATATATATATATATATATATATATATATATATATATATATGTGTATTATATATATATATATATATATATATATATATACACACACACACAGAGGGTGCGATGGGTAAATTATCGCCATATTATATTTTTAATTTTGTGCGTGTGTGTAGTTTGTTTTTAATTTTGTTGACTGCACAGTATAGTAGGGTCAGTTGGGCACCGTCCGGGAGAAAAAGAGTCCCATGATGCAATTCAATGCACCAGAAATTTGGAAGCAGCATGCTGTACTGCTGGGCATTCACACTGAAATCTCCAATACATTTCACTGTGTTTTGATGTCAATCTGTAAACAATGCAGTGGATTCAGAAAAGTGGACGAGTCTAATGTTGATTATGAAGGTGTTTTGCAGTGATCACTCGTGATGGCAACATTATGCCTCCATTCATCTTTACACAGGGCCTCAGTCTCAATGTGGCGGACCACATCAAGTGCCTTGAGCAGATAGTGCTGTTTTGGGTCAAGAGAGTGACTTATGGAAGACACTATGTCTGACAACAGGACGCTGCACCAGGCCACACAAACAGGAGAACCCAGTAATGGGTGTCAGATAATTTCTGCAACCACATTACTACTTACAACTGGCCACCTAACTCCTCAGATTGCACCCCCTTGATTATTATGTGTGGGGTGCAGTTGATTGAGAGATCAACAAAATTCCTTGTAACACCAAAGATGAACTGAAGGCAAGGCTTATGGCAGCACCCACCAACTTAAACATGGAAACTGTCCAGAAGAGTTGCAGGAGATTCCGAAGTTGTCTGGAGGCCATGGTTGAAGCCAGTGACGATTTAACTGAATAAATTTACACTTTAGCATTTGAAGATATTTTTGTGTAATTTTGTTAAATATATCTGTTAAAATAGGATGTCAGTGTTATTTTAATTTTTGCATAATTAGATGACAATTTATCTATCGCACCTATACATATATACACACACACATATATATATATATATATATATATATATATATTTTTTTTTTTTTCAAACATTACTGTTAGGGGATACTTCCTATTTGAAATAGATACCCCATTTTATTTATTGAACATTGTATCATGGCTATCAACCTGCTCATTCGTGATCTGTAAAAATAAATCTATTAATTCCTTAGAAATATAAAATACCTGTATATATATATATATATATATATATATATATATATATATATATATATATACAGGCTGTCAGTTCCCTAGGAACTGATCTGTTTTGACCCTCATACGTCGAATTCCATTGGAGAGTCGAGTATATATATATATATGAAAATTTCTCTGATTTAACCAGTAGAGAAGACAATATTTATTTATTTTCTATGGCGGCACTCTCCAGAATTTTCCTTCTGAGTGAGTTATTTTCTTTTTTTATGAGTATAGCATTTTTAAAATCAAAAAAAAAAAATAGAAAATTACCCAAATATTAATCTATGCCCAGGTTTTTTCCCCATTTCATCTTTCTTAACAAAATTACTGCTCTTACAAACAAATATACACAACAGATTCATAAAATCAAAAGAAAATGGTTGAATACATCAACACAGATATAATGACAATATTCTCCACACGTGACAAATACTGACGTTATTTTTCTGTTAAAAATATGAAAATAGCGTTTCTCTACATTCCGGTTGCTAGGTACATTCTGTTTTTGTTTTTATTAGTTACTTTATTCAATTAATT
>CAHIKZ030005370.1:1250000-1272500 GCA_903632075.3 Acanthosepion pharaonis
GAAATTTATCCCTTAGTTGATTGATTTATATTCAGCAACCTACTCCAGAGTTTCATAGACAGATCACTCTGAACACTCAAGGGGAACTATCAGTAATTATATATATAGTAGAGACATGGTGGAGTAATGGATAGCAGCTCAAATTGAGGAATCAGAGAGCCGAGTTCAAATTCCAATTTGGTTTATCACATTCACTTAGATTAAATAACAGCACAGACTGGGTCCTGTAGCCGTGGGTGGCAACCATTCTAGGAAAATGAAAATTCTGAATTCAAAACCCCTAACTATGGGTTAAATAGCCTAACCAACCCATAATTGACCAAGCATGGTAAATAAGAGAAAAATGAGAGGATGGGAGATGATTTTGAGCATTATGCAAATTTAGATAGATATTCATAAATATGGAAAAGTATTTTATGATGAGTTTGGCACAAGGCCATGAAGGCTGGAAAGACAATGATTTTGCCTTTTCTAGCTTTCATCATCTAATGTCGAAAGGTAGACTCATTTCTTGGCATCTTCATTCTGGCTATCAACAAAATATATAATATTTTACATATCTTAGTTTATATGGTAGATTTTCCAATATATATATATATATATTGGAAAATATATCTATCTATCTACCTATCTATAGATAGATAGATAGATAGATAGATAGATAGAAAGATAGATAAATAAATAGATAGTTACTGTGATAAATAGATATGAAGAGACTAAAACAAATATGAACAAACTGGAATATATATATATATATATATATATATATATATGTGTGTGTGTGTGTGTGTGTGTGTGTGTGTGTGTGTGTTTGTGTGGGGGGTGCATGGCTGAGTGGTTAGGACATTCACTTTCTGACCATGAGGCTCGGTTTCAAATCTCACCACTGTTGTTATTGGCCTGAAGGGGGCACAATCCCAGCGTGTGGCACCATACCACAAGTTGACCCAAGCTTTGTGAGTGAAATTGTATAGATGGAACACTTGGGCCGTCAATAGCTGTGCTAGCACAAAGTCTCCGTGATTGAAGGTTTGAGTGTGTTGGTGTTGTTCAAATTGTTGATCATTTTAGAAAGCACACTCTCTCTCAGAAACTGTAAGGTCTGCTCAGCATAGTTGCAGTATAAACCACAGGTTGGCTCTGTGGGTGTTGAACAAACACAAATGTGTCTGAGCAAAAGTCTACAATAGGGATTGGCTAGCTGCACTAGTAGACAGGTATCATTGAATGTGGGAGGCCATCTATTATTATTATTATATATATATCTATCTATCTATCTATCTATATATATATATATATATATATATATATATAGATAGATAGATAGATAGATAGATAGATAGATAGATATGTATACACTGAAATGAATAGATATGTATAGACATAAATAGACAGATAGATGTGAACAGGTTTAGATAGATAGATAGATAAAAACAGAGATAGATAGATAGGAACAGAGGTAGATAGATAGATAGATAGATAGATAGATAGATAGATAGATAGATAGATAGATATGGACAGGTTTAATAGAGGCTACAAATATACTGATACAAAAAGAACGAGGTAGACTAAAATAGATTCAGTAAGAAAAAGTAAAAAAGAGAATTAAATTAGATATTCACATGACGAGATTTAATCTTCCTGATGAAAAATTCTATTAACAAAGTGATGCCAACACTTTGAAAATCATGTCTATTTTCAATTCTATCTGATTGCTTTAAATGTCCTTTGAGATGAAAATTACAAACCGCAAACAGGAAAGAGAGGTTTAGAAGTCTGTAACTTGAAACTTAATAAAACTTTGTCAGTCCCCAAATAATGAAGGTCAGTGAGACTGAAACTCAAAATGCCAAAGGTATGATTCTCCCAGAACATTCTTGGTTTTTATTCTAATATTTATTGAATATGGAGGTGTGGGTGGTGTAATAGATATCAGCAAGAAAAGTAAAATCAGCAAGCAGGGTTCAAATTCTAGGTTAGACTCTTATGTTCATTTTTGTGCAAATGTCAGTGTGAAAGGCATGAATCCATACATTTTGGTGGCAACCAGGCTAAGGGAAAGAAAACTCTGATTTATACAGGAAACTACTCCATTTTCTTTCTTAAGAATGCATGACAACTCACAGATAAATAAAAGGAATCTGTGGAGAGCCATGACCACCTACATCCTGAACGAACATGGTGTTATAAATAAAAAATTTTCTACCAGCAGGGTGTTCACAGGAATAAAAACATACAAAGAAATAATGCTAAAAACATGTTAAACCGTATATTAAAATCATATTTTATTTATTCCTGTGTTGGTGTGGGTGTATCTTAGTTCTCTGCATGTAATACAGGAAGAAAGTTACTCTGTCTTATGACAAGGAAGGTGCCGAGGAAAGGAAATGGATGTCTTTACTCTTTGAGGGTCAGTAGCAGAGTGAGTGAGTTGGGCGTATTTAGGTGCAAAGATTCCGGTTCTCAGGCAGGAAAGCTTTCCGTTGCATGCTGGGAGAACTTTTATTATTTTGGTTTTATTTATTTTGTTTTAAACAAAATTTTAATATTATTTGTTTTATTTTATCTTATTTATTATCATTGTTTTATTTCCTTTGATTTCTGGTGTGTACACATTTCTTTCCATGCCCCCCTCTCCCCTTCTTCCCCCCGCCTGAGACCTAATTTTAGAAATGGCATCATGACATTTTCCACTGACCAATTAAAAACAAAAGAAAAAAAAAAACACAAACATATTTTACATAGATAAAGTCCTTCATAAGGTGTGGACTGTACTTGTAAGAATAATTTTTTATATTTCTTTGGTGTATGGGCTTCCAGGAATCCCTTCAATTAGTCTACTGGAATCATTTCCAGTCAATCTAAGAGTTCCAACTACAACAGGGATTGTTCATGTTCCCATGTGCCACATTTTTGAGATTTCAATTTCAAGGTCCTTGTATTTTGATAGCTTTTTGATGATCTTCAAAGATACATTGCAGTCTGCAGGGACTGCCATATCAATGAAGATGCACTTTTTTTGTTTGCAGTCTCTAATAACAATGTCTGGGCAGTTACCTTTGATTGTTCTGTCTGTGAGTATTGTGTAGTCCCATAGAATTGTGACAGGTCCTATCTCCATAACCGGGTATTTATTAATAATATTGTCTCTACAAGTTCTTCAGACACAGATATTCAAGTTTTTATGGGTGCACCTCCAAGTGTCTTGTTGCCCAGTGTCTGGTAACTGATCTCTATTCTTATCTAACTCTCACAGCTCACTGGGGAAAAGGCAGGCTGATATCATTCAAGACATCCAAAATAAAATTTGTAATGTTTCATCTTTACTTCAAATGCCTATTGGGTCTAAAGCTAAAGTGGAATGAGTATATTTGCGCCATCACAAAATGTGATGGCAAAATGGTTGGTTCCTTTTATTGCGCTTGAAAATTCCTGCTGCCATGCTTTATCTTTACAAGAGTCAGACCAAACCAAGAATGGAGGATTGCCATTGTATCTGTGCTGGGAATTCCTAATCTACAGTTCAAAAGTTCACATCAGACCTCAGACAGAACATATATATATTTATGTCATCGCCAAAGATGCTGGAAGAATGGTTGGTTCATTGTATCACTACAGAAAATACCTAACTTCTGCTGCCATTGCTCTATCTTTCCAAGAGTCAGATCAAGCCAAAAATGGAGGACTGATGCTGTATCTGTGCCGGGGCCACCTAACCTACAGTTCAAAAGTTCACATCAGACCTCAAATAGAATATCTGGGCTGGTGCTGCATGATCCTCACTGTCCATGCTCGGCAGAGTTCAGAAGTTCCCATCAGACTTCAAATGGTATGCATATATTTGTTCCATGGCTAAAGATGCTGGAAGAATGGTCAGTTCATTGTATTGCTCCAGAAGATATCTAACTCCCGCTGCCATTGTTGTAGCTTTATAATTGTCAGATCAGACCAAGAATGGAGTATTGCTGCCATATCTGGGCCTGGAGATGTTTCAGCTCATTCTATCACTCAAGAATTGAATTGATTCCTCCTACCATGTTCTATCTTTATAAGAGTCAAATCAGACCAAGAATGGAGAATTTCTGCCATATCAAATGGAACATTGCCACTGCCAAAGATGCTGGAAGAATGTACAATTCCTTGCATCATTCCAGAAAATACCTAATTCTTGCTGCCATGCCCTATCTTTACAAGATTCAGTTCAGGCCAATAATGGAGTATATATGTGGGTTGATCTTGCTAAATCCTCACTGTCCATCCTCAACAGATTTCAAAAGTACTTACACGGCCTTGTAGGTAATTCTCCACCCTGCAACAGACAAAATGCGGGCAGCCTTTCACTACTATATTGCTATTACTATGGCAGATTTTCAGACATGCTACATTCCTTAGTGCCACCAGATCAGACCTTCCCAGCTGGGACCCATCATACTGTGTCCACAGTGGCAAACCAACGTCATTCCCTTCGGTTGCCTTTGATAAAAAGCAAGTTCCACTCAGACGGCTTCCTCCACAGAACTGGTACTCCCAAGAGTATGCTTCCCTGACAACTACAACTCTTTAAGTCCAGGGTTCTTTCCACATTCCTTACACTCTCAATCAGTAACCCTCTACCTTGAGTGGCTCTTGGGCCATGAGACAATAGAGTTAACTATAGAAAGACAAAACCCAGATTACTTATCTAGAAAATGCATCCAATACAATTTAAAATTACTTAAACATTGTCATCATATTTTGACAGTATTCTTTAATATTTTCAGTTGTAATGATTTTAAAAAGCAGGTCACTTTCTCATGTGCAATAATAGAATCAATTGCACTGCATCTACTGCAAGGAAAGTTGGGTCACTGAAAATTTTTCTCGTCAGAAACCATCTTGCACATTTACAAATCTAGCATTTGTCCATTTATTGAATACTGCTGACCCTGCTATTCATCATGAGATTCTTGAGAATATTCAAAGAAGTATCTGCAATGTAATAGATCCTGACCAGGCATCTCAACTTCAGTCAATTTCTCGCCAATGTGATGTGGCTTCCCTCTGTCTTTTCTACAAATATTTCTATGGCAACTGCTCTGATATGCTTTTTTCCCTGGTGCTCCAACTACATGAGTTTAAGTGTGCTACTAGATTGGCATCTAGGTCCCACCCATTTACTGTTGAAATAGTTAAATGCAGCTGCCATTTCTACTCCAACAGTTTCTTTTCTCATACTTCCCACCTGTGTAACTCCCTTCCATTTACTTGTTTTTCCTGATTACAATCTTCAAAAATTTAAATGCAATGTCAATCACTATCTTCTATCTTCTTGAATTCTGTTCATCTTTCATTCTTTCTGTAATCCTCCCTATTCTCAGTCTTTGCTTTCACTTTCACTCCCTGTAATCTAATACTAGTGGCATTTTTTGTCTTGCTTGGGGTGAAATGATTAGAAAAAAGATAAATTTTTAGACTATTCATGCAGTAAATACAATTGCAAAATTGCTTAAATATGTCTGTCATTTTTTAACTCATAACATTTTTTTAATTAGCCTGTAAAGATGCAGACCATATCACTCTTACACAAGGTCAGGGGTTGGCAAGCCTTGGGCCACATCCAGCCTGTGAAGGATTTTTGTCCAAGCCCGCCAGCTTAATACCTGGAAAATATCTAATTATTTTGTGGAGCAAGTGGCAGAAAAAAATCAGTTGGAGTTAATTGACTTAAAAATCCACTTCTGAATTCTAAAAGAAATGTGTTTTGCCAAGTGGAAAATAGAAAAGCCTATTGAATAATCAGAAAAGGATGGTATCAGTATTGGAAAATCTGGAAAAGTATTTGGATGGTATTTGGAAAAGTATGGTATCAGTATTTGAATAGTATTTGAAAAAGGATGTTATCAGTATTTGGATGGTATTCAAAAAAGGATGTTATCAGTATTTGGAAAATTTTGGATGGTATTTGGAAAAGTATTTGGGTGGTATTTAAAAAAGGATGGTATCAGTATTTGGATGGTATTTGGGGAAAAAAGGATGGCATCAGTATTTGCATGGTATTTGTAAAATTTTGGATGGTATTTGCAAAATTTGGAAAAGTATTCAGATGGTATTTGGAAAAGGAGAGTTTCAGTATTTAGATGGTATTTGAAAATTTTTGGAAAAGTATTTGGATGGTATCAGTATTTGGAAGTACATATACATGTGAATAACTCTTTTAGAAAATATATTAAAAAGTCATTTAAGAACAAGTTTGGTGATGACCACCTGAATGACCTTTTGACCCTGTCATTGATAAATATTTCCCCTAATATGGAGAAGTTATTGAACAATAAGCAGAAACAAGTGTTTCATTAAATAATTTGCCATTTCTAACTGTAATTCTTTTGTAGTAAGAAATTTTCATTTTTTTATTGTGTTAGTTGTTGTCCTGTTATTCCCTATTTTTTTTTATTAAGCATTTGACCCCAAGCAAGATGGGAGTGCCACTAGCACGCAAGGGGTTACAGAGAATGAGAGTAAAGAGGGGTGTTTAAGGAAAGATTATGGAGAAGGACGGGTATAAGGTTTAAGGTATCAGAAGCTGTTGATTGAAATTACATTTGAATATTTGAAGATTAGAGCTATCAGGGAAGCAAGTAAGAGGAAGGGAATTCCACTGTTGGGAAGTGTGAGATAAGAAGCTGTTAGAGTAGAAGGGACAGCTACATTTAAACATTTTGACAGTGAAAGGGTGGGACCAAGTTGCCAACCTAGTAGAACGCTTAAATTCATGCAGTTGGTGTAGCAGTAAAAGTAGCTCATCAGAGCACTTGCCATGAAAATATTTCTAAAAAAATGACAGAGAGAAGCCAAATGATGTTTTTGAGAAAGTGACTGTATAACAAAATTTTCTTTCAAAACAAACAGTTGAAATATTTTAAATTCACAGAAACACATATACATACTCACAGACAAGATGATCTTGAATGAGAGTGAAAATACTTGGGAAAATAAAAATTATTCGAAAGAAAATTTTGGTATTTTTCTTACTCAATTTTCTAAGTCTACTAAAAAACTAATCCGCGAACTTGAAAAGATCACAGTGAAAACTAATTGATATATCTAAATTATTTAACCAAACCTGTTTGAATGAAAATATGCTGCCTAAATATATATATATATAAATATATATATATATATATATATATATATATATATATATATATATATATCTGTCAGATTAATAAATAAAAATCCATTATTACTTTGGAGATTGCTTTGTTTATATTAGGATAGAAAACCAAAATATGAATGTTTTGAGAGTCTGAGAAGATTTGCATTTATAAGGCACTATTCAACATTGCTTGATCAACGATACACTCCATGGCCATGTCAGTCTAAAGCACATTGAATCTAATGATGGTTTATTCTGAGAAAGGAGAATACAAGTTCCTATCTTGCCAGAGAACACATATTTTTCTTTAATAAGTTTTCAAATATTCAGGCTGGTAGACCAAAAATATATAAATATACTGTTTAATAAATAAACAGCATCTACTCAAATATTAGTATCCACTAAAAATAAAATTTAAGTATATATATATATATATATATATATATATATATATATATATATATATATATATATATCCCATTCCTGCTGTAAAATAAGGAACCTTGTTTAAATAATATATTAACTACGTTGTTTCTTCTTTAAACTTCCAGACCAAGGCAGCCTTCTGGACAGAGCGATCTGAGGTTGAGACATTTTATTATAATACATTTGATATTATGTCCCTCCTCCAAGACAATGCATAGATTCTTATTCACTCTCTCCAAAATGTTGCCAAACTCTGCACGAAGTAATATTTCTTTGTTTTCAGTAGCAAATAGGCTCTTATAAGGTTAGAGTTGTAAGTTAAGCTCCCGACTGCTTTAAATTTAGAGTTGTACTTCTCTTACACTGATTGCTATTTATGGCTAGAAAGTCCCATATGCCCTGATATTTTAAGCATAGCTGGGAGAGGTGAGGGAAGAATTGGATTCATGCCTCTCTCAAAGTGAATGCATCAGCTACATGCATAACTGACTTAATACTTTAGAAACATTTTATTTTACTATATTTTCTTACTTTCTCTCTATTTCTCTCATCCACACAATGGCTTATGACCACCGAAGTTAAGCAACATCCACCCATACCTAGATGGGTGACCATTTTGGAAATACCCGCTGATGTAAGCATGGATGTGCTGGTGGTGTAATGGATAACGGCTCAGAATTGTTAATCAGAGAGCCGAGTTCCAATACGATCACCGAAGTTAAGCAACATCCATCCTGGTCAGTACCTAGATGGGTGACCGCTTGGGAATACCAGGTGCTGTAAGCTTGGATGTGCTGGTGGTGTCATGGATAATGGCTCAGAATTGTTAATCGGAGATCCGAGTTCTGATACGATCACTGAAGTTAAGCAACATCCATCCAGGTCAGTACCTAGATGGTTGACCGCTTGGGAATACCAGGGGCTGCAAGCTTGGATGTGCTGATAATGTAATGGATAACAGCTCAGAATTGTTAAACAGAGAACCGAGTTCCAATTCCCATTGGGTTTGTTATATTTACTTACATACAAATATCCATGGGAAAGGCATGAATCCACATTCCCTTCATCTACGGGTTAATTAGTAAGAGATGTATCACTAAAACCACTATTTTCTCCCCACCACATTCTTACAATCTAAAACATTATCATCTCAAAAAAAAAAATTCTTACAATCTAAAAATATTTTCTGGTTTGAAATAACCCACTAAGGTTTATAAGCCATAGAAAATGAATGAAACAGTCATTGAAATTCTTATTAGCTACACAGTCATGTCTTTTAGATTTATTTACATTCTCTGGAATATAAATGTATAGAAAATACTGTGACTACAAAGTGAGGGATCATTTTATATACTGATTGTTATATAAAATTGGACCCCCATTTTATATCCACATATATATTTTTTTGTTTGTTTATCAAATTCTGGTTAGGTATGAATCCACCTCTTCTCCCTCCAGCTATGAGTTAAACAGTAAGATAGGTATCACTAAACCATTATCATCTCTCAAAAAAAAATTCTTACGATCTAAAAATATTTTCTGGCTTTAAATAACCAGAAAGGGTTGATAGACCATAGAAAACAAATCAACCAACCAAATCATTCTCACACAGATGAAAACAAAGAAACGGATAGTAGGCAGAATAACCTACCTTGAAGTTTATTTTTTCCAAATAATATTCTAATATAGAATCACCCCATGCAAGGCAGTAAAGCCACTAAGACACAAGGTGGTTACAGGGTATCATGGGTCCTTACCTATAACTACAGAATGAACTCTTCCTAACCCCATGTATACTATGCCTCACAAGAGAGAGGGACGAATCGAGTCGAGCTGATAGTAGTTCACTCTAAACCAGACTGACAGTCATACTAACACCTTTCACATCTTGTATTATTATTTTGTGTAATATACCTTCGTTATTTCTACTCTTGTGATCGTAATGTTCTTCCTTGGTCCTAAACTGGACCATAACACAGGGTGTGGAAGAATTAGGAACAGAAACCTTAATAATGAGCGGAAAAAGGAAGGAATAATCAGGACAGTAGATAGCGATTGACATTGCATTTAAATTTTTTTAGATTAAAGTTGACTGGAAAGCATGGAGCCGGAAGCAAAAAGTACCAGAAAAGAAACTGTTAGCATAGAAATTATGGCTACATCTAGCCAGCTCAACTGTAAATGGATGAGATCTCAGCGCCAGTCTCATACTGCACTTAAATTCAAAAAGACTAGGTACCACAGAGAAGAGAGAGATTTATTCTGTTCTCTACAGAAATGTGGCACAAGGCCATAGGGGGGGATTGGGGAAAAGACGGTCTTCTTCTGTCTTAACTATAACTTAGCTAGCCGCAAACACTGACCCAATCGTACGAACAATATTCCTTGCAGCAAATCAACACATTTGTATGTACCTTTCTTACTACAACCACCATAATACCTCTTTGTCTCTATGAAAATACTAACTAGTCCCCAGAAGAGCTCATCCCAAAAAATACCAGGATGGTATTTATAGAAAAGACACAGAGAGGCAACCTTACAGTGGTGGGAAAGTAACTGAAATCGAGTTGCCAGATCAGGATCAATAATATTGCTGATTCTTCTTTGGATTTTATCAAGGATCTTAATGTAAATAGCAAGGGCATATATGGTAGCAATATTCTAATATTCTTAATCCTCTGTCAGTACCAATGAGCATTGTCACAGCATTAGTACGTTGGCTTTTCAAATATGCCGTTTAAAATATTATAGATATATGATTTAGTTCTTAATTTTCTTTTTATATGTTGTCTTTAGTGTTCTTTTTGGTTTTTTATAAGAGAAATAATTTTTTTTTTAAAACTGGATTTATTTCGAAAAATCAAATAGAAAATTTGATTTCTATGTTTTCATTTAACAAATTCAAATATGCAAAAATAGGTTTCAGTTTGCGGAAATATATAAAACTTGCTTGTATTTCATGCAAATATGACTAAAACCGAAAACCCACTATCGGTACACGACAGAGATATTCAGAAAATTACTTGAATCTACTTGTCTAATCATGAAAATTTGACTCCTTTTTTTTTTCTTTTACAGTCAAGTTCACCTGTACAAGACCCGAGGGCCACTCAAGGTAGAGGGTTATGTTAATAGGCAGTTCATAAGGATAGAAGGGGAAGATAATGGTTAACTCTAGACTTGAACAGATTAAGATTGTAGTGATCAAAGAAACATCCTCTTGGGAATCGGTTCCACAGGGCAGTTGTTCATGGAAAGAAGCTGTTTGAATGGAACTTACTTCTCACTCATTGAATACGGAGGGAATGTGGGTGGTTTGCTATGATGTAAGTGAAAGGGGGTCCTAGCCATGAAGTGCTCACCCGAGCACTTTCCATGGTATTAGCGAGAGAGCAGTGAGAGATTCACCAAATCCCACCTGTGAGAGAGAGGTTGAAGGGTGGAAAATAATTTGTCACCCACAAGTATTCGGAGACACTTTTAAAGTCTATCTAAACTGGAAAGTGACGACCTGAAGTTCCTGCCCAAATATGGCAACAGTACTCTATTTTCAGCCTGATCTGGCTTTTATAAAGGTAGAGAATAGTACGAGGAGTCAGATACTTCCTGGAGTGGTACAGGGAGCCAATCATTTTACCTGCATCTTTAGCGATGAATCATATATAGGAGTTGCACTTGAGGTCGGGTGTGAGTTTGAGGCCCAACATCCTCTAAAGACATGGTTCCTCCTAGAGGTGATATCTGTTAAGGAAAAACATTTTGTAGCATACTACTGTAGGGTTTTAAAACTCCTTATTTAAAATATTATACACCCCCCACACACACACACATATATATATATATATATATATATATATATATATATATATATATTAAAACAGGTTTGGTTAAATAATTTAGACATATGTCAATTAGTTTTGGTTGTGAACCTTTCAAGTTCGCAGATTAATTTTTTGGTAAACGTAGAAAATTGAGTAAGAAAAATAACAAAATTTTCTTTCAAAACACACAGTTGGGATGTTTTAAATTCACAGAAACACATATACATACTCACAGACAAGATGATCTTGAATGAGAGTGAAAAAACTTGGGAAAATAAAAACTATTCGAAAGAAAATTTTGGTATTTTTCTTACTCAATTTTCTAAATCTACTAAAAAACTAATCTGCGAACTTGAAAAGATCACAGTGAAAACTAATTGATATGATATCTCTAAATTATTTAACCAAACCTGTTTAAAATATGTTGCCTAAATATGCACAATATATATATATATATATATATATATATATATATATATATATATATATATATATATATCTGTCAGATTAATAAATAAAAATCCATTATTACTTTGGAGATTGCTTTGTTTATATTAGGATAGAAAACCAAACAGATATGAATGTTTTGAGAGTCTGGGAAGATTTGCATTTATAAGGCACTATTCAACATTGCTTGATCAACGATACACTTCATGGACATGTCAGTCTAAAGCACATTGAATCTAATGATGGTTTATTCTGAGAAAGGAGAATACAAGTTCCAATCTTGCCAGAGAACCCATATTTTTCTTTAATAAGTTTTCAAATATTCAGGCTGGTAGACCAAAAATATATAAATATACTGTTTAATAAATAAACAGCGTCTACTCAAATATTAGTATCCACTAAAAATAAAATTTTAATAATATATATATATATATATATATATATATATTAAATGCCCATTAAGGAATTGTATTCCTGATCAATCAAAAAATAATTATAAAGGCCACACTACAACATGTTTAACATGCGGACTCACTCTTCATCTTTCTGACAATAGCTCAATTAGATCTTATTTAAATATTCATGGAAACCTACCAGACACTATTCATAACATACTTATTGACAACACTAACAAAATATCATCATCTACATGCAAAAAAAGGCTAAAAATAATGGAAGCCTTATTAATAAACACAAAAAAACCCCATTATTTAATAATATTAACTATGAACATGGACACAATATCTTGACCGTGTTTGGAAAAAATGAAAACATTTTATAAAACATACATGCAACAAACTATTTCTTATTTAACAGTTACAATATTCAATCCTTGAAAATGGCTAAAGGCGAAAGCACTCGGATAAAAACAACATTCAGACAGTTTTTATATAATTTATCATCTGAAAAGAAAAAATTATTATAAGATCGCATGAGAAATTGTATAAAAAACTAGATAAAAGCACCTTATCTGTCATATTCAATGAAATGTGCATGGAAGAAGGATTTCTGCCTAAATACAAATATATATATATATATATATATATATATATATATATATAATTGGTGTATACGGAATGAATTCCAATAACCAACAATTACTATTCTTAAAAGAGTGCTCAATACAAAGTAGAGCAGATATAATTATTTTTTATAAACATCATCATTGAATATAAAAATATATAAATATATATATTTATATATTTTCAACATCATCACTTGATAAGACACCGAGGGTGTTGAAACAAAATGTCTATTTTTGTAGTGATTTTATAACATATTTATGTTATAAATTTTTTTTTTTATAAAAAATAATTGTATATATATATATATATATATATATATATATATAAATATGACTGATTCTAAAACACTCAAAGACAATAAAAAAACAAAACAAGCAGAAACTGCCAGAACGAATACATTAGAGAAACCTCAAGGAGTTTAAACAAGGGACTACATGAACACGAAAAGGACATTTTACAAAATAACACGTAAAACATATTGATTATTCACTGTAATGAAACTGACTACAATTTTGACATAGGTAATGCTACTTTGATTAAAAGAGAAAATAATCCACTGAGACAAAAAAAAACTGGAGAGTGTTTTGATTGTTAGTTCAGCCATGATAGATTTGTGTTTAGCCTCTTACAATATATCACCATTCTTGATAGATTTTCTGTTGTCACAATGTCGGATAGTTAGGGAAAAAGATAAAGAATAAAGATGAATTTGGCTAGAGTGAAGAAATATTCTTTCAAAAAAATATTCTTTTAAAAATTCGGAAACTACCAGCATCTCTTGTTTCATGGGCATGTGTAGATGTCGCAACATTAATAAAGCCCAGTCCGATGAAATCCTAACAGATGAAACGCACCACAAAAACATTTTTTACAATTTGTCGTACTATTTTTACAAATACATATACATATATATACACACACATACAGACACACATGCATTATGTACATTATTTACATTATTCGGACTATTATCCTCATCTTTGTCGCCATATTTATTACAACGTTTCAGCTGTTGTACACTCCGGCCCTCTTCATACATGGCACAGTGGATAAAGGCGTTGGTTAGATCCAATGACAGGACCCAAAGAGTGTGAGTTCAATATGCGGTTAAGGCAGTGGAGAACGTTTAGAGAAAAATTAACAGGAGATAACTGATAACTGACATCCATTAAACATGGCACGTGGAACTAGAACAGTCTACTCCAGTGAGCGAAATAAAGGGTTCAGTTTGACATTCCAACCACCTGAAGAAGGCCGAAGCGTAAGACGGCCAAAACGTTGTAATAAAATATGGCGACAAAGATGAGGACAATAGTCCAAATAATGTAAATAATGTACATAATACCATATCTCAGAAAATATATATATACATATATATATATATATATATATATATATATATATATATATATATATATATATATATATATAGCATTTAGTTTTAATTTTATTATATTGAATGAATTGAATGTTCTTTTCTGTTCTTTCAGTCCAATGAAATCCTAACAGATGAAATGCATACAAAATTTTTTTACAATTTGTTATACTATTTTTATAAATATATATACATATATATACACACACACACACACACACACACACACACACACACACATATATATATATATATATATATATATATATATATATATATAAAAGTGAACATAGAAATCAACACTTAGAGGCCTGACGATTGCATCTAGCATGAAACAGACTGTCGCCTCTAAGTTTTGACTTCTGTGTTCACTTTTATATTTACACATGCTCTATCTCTGATACTGGCATTTTATCCCATAAATATTGCACATCTTAAGACTATATTTCTTCATATATATATATATATATATATATATATATATATAGATAGATAGATAGATAGATAGATAGATAGATAGATTTAGCATTTAGTTTGTAATTTTCTTATTATATATTGTATTGATTGTTCTTTCTGGGTTTTTTATAGTATATATAAAAATGAAAGGTTGTATTCTGTAAAATTGAACTTCAAGGCCAAAGTGAAAAATTGAATTTGTAATTTTCAAAAATTCAGATCTGCAAAAATAGGTTCCATTTTATTTTCAATAAACAAATAAAACGACTTGAATTGCACAGAGATATTCCTTATCCTTTGATAAAAAGAAAGATAGTTTTTTCCCTGGAGCTGATACTTGTAGAGCAAACTCTCAAGAGAATGCTTCCCTGATAATGCTTCCCTGATATTCTTCGTCTCTTGAAGTTCAGGGTCAAATAATATCTATCTTACTCATGCTCTTATTTTATCAGCAATAAGTAATTTTTTTTCTTTAATCATTTCACCCCAAGCAAGGCAATAATGACCCTAAAACACAATGGACCACTGAGAATGAAAGAGATTGAGAAAAACTTTAGAAAGAAATGAAAACCCAATCCTAAACAGAAAAGAAAGGTATGGATGGATCTCTACTCCTGTTCAAAAGAACAGGATGCGAACCGGACAACAGTCAAACCTACCTACTTCTAGTGAGGAAAAGAAGAGAGAAAGATAAAAATGGGTAATAACTCAGTCATTTATGTGCCATGCATGATACACACTTAGGCGATCATGTATCTTTTAATACAGGACTGACGAGGCAGATTTTTTTTTCCCGCAGTAGGTTGCCATTTCTTTCTGCAGTAGACCATTTGCCCTCCAAGACTATAAAACCCAGTCTGTCCTGCTATTTACCCATAGCTGGGGGGAGAAGAAGAGGATTCATACCTTTCCCAAGGGTATTAGCATGTAGGTGAATGTAATGGATTCGACTGGAATTCGAACTCGGCTCTCCGATTCCTCAATCATAATAACTACTTAGTAAATAAAAATTCAAATTTCAAATGGAAAGGTTAGAAGTACAGAGTTGAAGTAGACTTTAGAAGGAACCGGAGACCCAATCTTGAACAAGAAACAAGGGATAAACCTCTACTCCTATTCCAAAGATTGGGGAGGAGTGTGAGCCTGGTGATAGTTGCTTCTTTAATCATATTGAGGAGAAAATAAGTAGTAAATAAAATTTCAGTGTTCAAATGGAGACGTTAGAAGTATAGAGTTGAAGTAGACTTTAGAAGGAACCGGAAACCCAATCCTGAACAGGAAACAAGGGATAAACCTCTACTCCTGTTCAAAAGACTTGGGAGAAGAGAAAACTGGGTGACAGGTGAACTTATCTACTCGTAGATTTATAACAGTTATGGAGAAAAAAAAATACTTGTCTGGAAATCTAAAATAAATTAAACGATGTTTTTAATGATTATTGTCAGTAATTTCCATGACTATTGGGACTAATTAATTAATTAATTAATTAACGACTAATTAATGACTACAAATAGCTAATAAGATGTCATTGAAAGGATTTAAAAAAAACAGGAAGGACAAAAAATTAACTGGTAATTAACGAGACATTAAATAATCACCGAGAACCTTTTAAAAGAAAGAAAACATCAATAGGACCGACCTACTATAGTAGGTGGTTGTTGGATTCTTAATATTAGTGTGGGAACGAGGCTAATGGCGAAAGACAGACAACAACAAAAATGTCATATCCACTTGCTTCCATTAATTGCAGCAGACATACACTTACATATTAAAGTCTTCATATACTTGCATATTAAAATCAGCAGATATACACTTAGATATTAAAATCATCAGACATACACTTACATATTAAAGTCTTCATACACTTACATATTAAAAATCATCAGACATACACTTACATATTAAAATCAGCAGACATGCATTTACACATCAAAATCATCATCCATGTATATATTAAACTCAGTAGATATACACTTACATATTAAAATCAGCAGAACATGTACTTGTATATTAAAATCATCATACACTTGCATATTAAACTCAGTAGATATACACTTATATATTAAAATCAGCAGATATACACTTACATATGAAAATCATCATACACTTACACATTAAAATCAGCAGACATACACTTACATATTAAAATCAGCATACACTTACACATTAAAATCAGAATACACTTACATATTAAAATCAGCATACACTTACAAATTAAAATTAGCAGACATATATTTACATATTAAATCATCATACACTTACATATTAAAACCATAATACACTTACATATTAAAATCATCAGACATACACTTACATATTAAAATCAGCAGACATACATTTATATATTAAATTCATCATACACTTACATTTTAAAATCAGCAAACATACACCAACATATTAATATTATCATACACTTATTAAAATCAGCAAATATACACTTATATATTAAAAACAGCATGCATACACTTACATATTAAAAAAGAGAAGAAAAAAATAGCTGCCAATAAGTGTTTCAGTTAATTATAACAACAATAAAAATTACAGGGAGACATTTTTGTTGTATTGGGTTCCATTGAAGGTGAAGAACAGAATGAGAGAAGAAATTCAGGTGGTTGTTGGAGTGGCACTGGAGTGTCTGGGGTGTGTGGTAGGGCAAAGGACTAACAATTGAATAAATTGTCATCGCATAAAACAATCACTGGTTTATTATATATGGGCAAAAAGCAAAATGTTTCTGTGTTGATAGGAACAGCTATTGAGACAGAACACTAAAATGGTGGGCAGTGGTACACAGACTGAGGTATATGGAAGAATAGTTTACATTAGAGAAAATAAGAATAAAGAAGAAAAAAATGTGACATAGATAGACTGAGATAGATATGTATGAACAGACATAGATAGATAGATAGATAGATTTTAAAATTCTAAAATATATAGATAGACAAGCAAATAGATAGATAGATAGATAGATAGATAGATAGATAGATAGATAGATAGATAGATAAATTTTAAAATTCTGAAATATATAGATAGATAAACAAACAGGCAAACACATAGATAGATAGATAGATAGATAGATAGATAGATAGATAGATAGATAGATAGATAAATCAAAAGTAGATAGATTTTAAATTACTATAATAGATAGATAGATTTTAAAATTCTAAAATATACAGATAGACAAGCAAATAGATAGATAGATAGATAGATAGATAGATAGATAGATAGATAGATTTTAAAATTCTAAAATATATAGATAGATAGACAGGCAAATAGATAGATAGAGAGAGAGAGAAAGAGAGAGAGAGAGTGAGATAGATAGATAGATAGATAGACAGATAGATAGATAGATAGATTTTAAAATTCTAAAATATATAGATAGATAGGCAAATAGATAGATAGATAGATAGATAGATAGATATGAACACTGAGATAGAAAGGTAGACAGATATATAGCTGCATTTGAAAAGATTGACATAGATGGATACATATATATATACATACAAATATATATAGATAGATAGATATGAAGAGACTGATAGATAGATAGATAGATAGATAGATAGATAGATAGATACTGATTCAGTGAGAAATAAAGTTATATATAGTGACTCATATATTTTATGGTATGAAAAAATATTTTTTATAAAATGCTGACCCAAGAGGAAAAATGAACACATACCAAATTTCATCTGTTTACTAAATATCTCCAATATATCAACATTATGTTAATAATATAAATTTTATCCATGAAATTAGATTGGAAGAGAAAAAGAGAGAGAAAAAGAGGATAATATTATGAAGAAGAATTCCAAGGACAGAGAGAGATAGAGAGAGAGAGAGAGAGAGAGAGAGAGAGGAAGAGAGAGGAAGAGAGAGAGAGAGAATGAAAGGATGACACAGATTAGAGAGTAGAAACAGGAAAAAGAAAAATATAAAAAAGAAAGAATAAACAAACTTCCTGACTTTTACCATCTCTCTCTCTCTCTCTTCCTCTCTCTCTCTCTCTCTCTCTCTCTCTCTTCCTCTCTCTTCCTCTCTCTCTCTTCCTCTCTCTCTCTCTCCCTCTCACATACATACCCCATATACACGCATATATTGACACAACTGAAAATATTTCTACATGTATATATGCAGTATATGAAAAAAGTTTTGATTTAAAATCGGATTGGCATTTAGTCATTCTGTCCCCCAAACCTGGATGTAAACCATTTTTGGAAGAGAATAGTATGAGTAAGATTTGGTGTTTGTGTGCATATATATATATATATATATATATATATATATATATATATATATATATATATATATATATAATATAATATAAAAGGCCCAAACACTAATATTCCATGGTTATATTTATTAAATTGGAATTGTAATCATGATCCAATTCATCAGACCTACAAATTCAAAAATTCTTACTCTGTCCTGGACATTGAGTTCTACCCGGATTCTATCCTCTTTGGAATTTATATATATATATATATATATATATATATATATATATATATATATATATATATATATATATATATATACACACTAATATATATATATATATATATATATATATGAAAGTGAACATAGATGTCAACATTTATATATATATATATATACAGATAGACACACAAATAAGGGACAGAACAAATGGAATCAAATTTGACAGTTCATAGCATTTACTTTTTAAAAAGTGCTCAATATAAATTATTATTACATTTTTATCATAATAAATTATAATAAAAACATTTTATATTGTTACACAAAAGCTTTCTTTGCCTGATGAAGAACAATCATAGTATTGAAACATGAAAGCTTTTGTATAGTGATGTAAAATGTTTTTATCATAATCCATTATAATAAAAATATGATATATATATATATATATATATAAAAAGAAAGAACAGTAAGATATAAATATCAGTAAGATATATAACAGTAAGATATATAAATGCAACTAATGTCTTTAATTACAAAATTAAATTTGGACCTTCCATTTTTGAAACATGGTTAGAACTGTGTAGCAGAAAAACCATATTTTAAATCAATTAATTTATAATATATATATATATATATATATATATATACATATATATAGTTTATGAAAAACTAGGTAATCCGTATGGGTAAACCTAAGGAAGATAAAATCCAGAGAGCTCAATGTAAATCCAGAGCAAATAATTTAATTAAAAACCGACAACTTTAAGGTTCCATGTAATAAATTATAAATTATATATATGTATGTATGTATCTATGTATGCATGTATGTAGAGAGGGAGAGAGAGCAGTCAAGGATAAACTGGGGCCTGTGGGGCACATGTCTCCCAAACCTGGATGTAAACCATTTTTGAAGCAGATAAGTTTGGGTGTTTGTATATATATATATATATATATATATATATATATATATATAATTATTTTTATAAAAAAATTATAACATAAGTATGTTATAAAATCACTACAAAAATAGCCATTTTGTTTCAACACACTCTGTGTCTTATCAAGTGATGATGTTGAAAAGAAAATAAATGGTTTTAAAAGTTGAATATATATATATATATATATAGATAGATAGAGAGAGAGAGAGAGAGAGAGAGAGAGAGAGATAGATAGCAGTCATAGACAAACTGTGGCCTGCAGCCCAAATGATTTTTTGAATGGCACAAATAAATTCATGAGGAAAATAGCATTTATTAAAATTTTGTTAGTTTTGTTTCATTCTCATTTGTTCACTCAGATAGACTGCTAGATAGAAATAAGACAGATAGATAGATAGATAGATAGATAGATAGATATAAATGGAATAAGATAGATGTGAATGGGATGAGATACATAGATAGATAGATAGTTAGATAGATAGATAGATATGAACAGACTGAGATAAATAGGAAGAGATTATGGTCGATAGATAGATAGATAGATAGATAGATAGATAGATAGATAGATAGATAGATGGAATGAGATAGATATATCTGAATGGAATTAGATAATTAACAGAATGAGATAGATAGATAGATAGATAGATCTGAATGGAATTAGATAATTAACAGAATGAGATAGATAGATAGATAGATAGATAGATAGATGGAATGAGATAGATATATCTGAATGGAATTAGATAATTAACAGAATGAGATAGATAGATAGATAGATAGATCTAAATGGAATTAGATAGATATTTAACAGAATGAGATAGATAGATAGATAGATAGATAGATAGATAGATAGATAGATGGAATGAGATAGATATATCTGAATGGAATTAGATAATTAACAGAATGAGATAGATAGATAGATAGATAGATAGATAGATAGATAGATAGATAGATAGATAGATAGATAGATCTGAATGGAATTAGATAGATATTTAACAGAATGAGATAGATAGATAGATAGATAGATAGATAGAAAAGGTTCAAGAACAGTATCTAGGAAAGGAAGTTTGTTGGCTTAGAGATAGGTGATTAGGTTGCCAGGTAAGTGAAGAAGTAGATAAATCCATTAAGTACGGTGAAATAAACAATAGCAGTGATCGGTTGATCGAGAGAAATGGATCAGCTGAGAAATATGTGTTTGATATTTAATGAGTGACTGGGTACAATACTCATTTATTGTGTTTAGGGATAAACTGAGAAACAGAAGGCTAGGTTAACTGGCAGGCAAAAGATTTAACGGTCAATTCGAAAGCAAATTATAAATGATGAAGCTCATTATTAAAATGGTGGGTGGATCAGCTGAGCAACAAGCTATTGAACAGAAATGAGAAGAACAGTTAGGTCAGACTGAGACAGACACAGAAATAGATAGATAGATAGATAGATAGATAGATAGATAGATGAATGCGAATGGAATTATATATATATATATATATATATATATAGATAGATAGATAGATAGATAGATGTGAATAAAATGAGATAGATAGAAAAAAGGAACAGACATAGATTATATATATATATATATGTACACACATGTGTATACACACTCACACAAATATATATATATATATATATATATATATATATATATATACATTGTGGGAGATAGACAGACAGAGAGAGAGAGAGAGGGAAAGAGATAGTTATGAGTAAACTGAGAAAAATAGGTTTATTTTATGACATTCCGTGGATTAATTAATGCTGAATTCTCTATGGGGCACACAGTGAGGATCAAATCCGCTACTCACAGTGAGATAGATAAATCAATCAGTAAAACATTTTAGAATAGATAGATATATAAATGCATAGATAGATCAATAAAGCAGATAGATATATGTATAGACAGATATAGATAGAGATAAATAGATAAATCAATAAAAAAGTTTAGAATATATATATATATATATATATATATAAAGAGAGAGAGATAAATTAATAAAACAGTTTAGAATATAAATATGAACAGACTGAGATAGATCGATCGATAGATAGATAGATAGGAACAGGTTGAGATATATAGATAGATAGATATGAAGATAGACAAACGGAATTAGGATGAGACAGAATGATATGACTTAACAAGACCTTTACAATGTGGTTTTCATTTTTAGCACGTGCTTGGAATTTTTTAGCCACTCCAATTACTTGATCAAAAGACAATAAAAAAAAAATTTTAATTTTATGTTAAAAGAAAAATTGACTGCATTTGGCTTCAAGGAGGACAAAGGGAAAATGAAAGAAACATGATCTTTTTAATATATATATATATATATATATATATATATATATATATATATATATATATGTGTGAAAATTTCACTTGAAGATGGAACAGAGCTTATTTTAACTCAATTTAATTTAAATAATTTAAATAATTATATTG
>CAHIKZ030005370.1:1277500-1285000 GCA_903632075.3 Acanthosepion pharaonis
ACCTCTTGCTTTTGCGAGCTCTTAAGCCAATTTTCCACCCTACTGTTCCCTCAGTTTTAAACTTATTTACTGTTCTCTTGATGGTCCTTGAAAGGACTTGGAAGATGGAAGCCAGAGTATGAATGTTGGTACCATTACTGAGAGCCTGAACGATCTTTTTCCTCTCACCATTACTCAGTTGGGAAGACATGGGGCAGGTTGCTGACACAAAAGTATTTTAACCTGTTCTATTTCTAGCTGAATAACTCAAAGGGTTTTTCAGTGATTCTTATGACAAATAGTGTCAAGATAATAAACGCCTTATCTGAAAACCTGGAAAAAAAAAAGAAACTCAATTAGTTTATTGTTTTTTTTTTAGATATTAAACATTTTGTGGGATGGACAATTATGCTGTTACATGATTTGGACAATTTTGCTGTTACACACAGTGTATGTTATATATATATATATATATATATATATATATATATATATATAGCATTTGTCATAATTTTGCTATGCTGGGTACTTAAAAATAGAACCCTCATACTCCCCGCACCCATTTGTTAATGCTACCCACACTCTTTGGCATGGCATTAAAGTGACCCAACTGGGCTTGGTTTTTAATTTCACCATCACCCAACCTGCCCTACCGATGCCATTATACAAAGTGTAAACCCAAACACACCAGCCTTATGTTGTAACATGATTTAGAGAATTCTGCTGTTACACCCGGTTTATGATTCATCATTTAGTCCAGTTCCTTGTACAGCTCCAGAAAATATGTGACTCCACCTGTCCTGTGTTACAAGAGTTAGATCAGACTAAGAACTGCTGCCATATCTCAGCTCTAGCTACCCTTTCCAGCCTTGACAGAGTTCAAAAGCAGTGGTGATTCATGAATTATATGGTGGTGAATTATTTCTCACCCTGCGACCTCAGCCAAAACATTTGCTCGCCTCTGGCTACTCTATCATTATTTTGATCCCAGATGCTCAGACAACATGCCTCCAGGTGTTCACACCCACTCTGCCATGTACACTGGGCTGACTCATCCTCATTCCCATTGTATTTCACTGCTACGAAACCAAAACATCAACCTGAAAATTTGAGTCATGTTCTTAAACAACGTTTTCAGATCGACACTTTTCATATAGATGCCATGCATAGTACCAAACTGATTCGGAAATATATAAACTATCAGCTGTACACAACTGCTTCCTAAAATGAATGGTGAAAAAAGGCTTTGAGTGAGTAAAGCCTGAGTGTCTTGGCAAAAATCATCCTTCTTTGAACATTGTGGACTGGTGCTATAGAATCACAAAGAACGGTACTGAATACCATAATCTGCATCTCGAGGACTACCAACAGCACCTGGTATTCACAAACGGTCACCCATCTTGGTACTATCCAGGTTGGTTGTTCTTTAACATTGGTGACTGTATCACAGGTTAAAAGATCCAAGCCATTATCCATTGCACCACCAGCACATCCAAGTTTACAGGCCCTGGTATTCCCAAGTGGTCACCCATCTAGGTACTGACCTGGGTGGATGTTCCTTAACTTTCGTGATCATATCGGAACTCGGCACTTCGATTAACAATTCCAAGCCATTATCCATTACACCACTAGCACATCCAAGCTTACGGACCCTGGTATTCCCAAGCGGTCACCCATCTTGGTACTGACCTGGGTGGATGTTACTTAACTTCCGTGATCATATTGGAACTTGGCTTTCCAATTAACAATTCTGAGCCGTTATCCATGACACCACCAGCACATCCAAGTTTACAGCACCTGGTATTCCCAAGCAGTCACCCATCTAAGTACTGACCTGGGTGGATGTTGCTTAACTTCGATGATCATATAGGAACTCGGCTCTTTGATTAACAATTCAAGCCGTTATCCATGGCACCACCAGCACATCAAGCTTACAGTCCCTGGTATTCCCACGCGATTATCTATCTAGGTACTGACCAGGCTGGATGTTGCTTAACTTTGGAGATCATATTGGAACTCAGTTCTCCGATTAACAATTCAAGCCGTTATCCATTACACCACCTGCATCCAAGCTACAGCCCTGGTATTCCCAAGCAGTCACCCATCTAAGTACTGACCTGGGTGGATGTTGCTTAACTTCGGTGATCGTATAGGAACTCGGCTCTTTGATTAACAATTCCAAGCCGTTATCCATGGCACCACCAGCACATCCAAGCTTACAGTCCCTGGTATTCCCACGCGATTATCTATCTAGGTACTGACCAGGCTGGATGTTGCTTAACTTTGGAGATCATATTGGAACTCAGTTCTCCGATTAACAATTCCAAGCCGTTATCCATTACACCACCTGCACATCCAAGCTTACAGCCCCTGGTATTCCCAAGCAGTCACCCATCTAAGTACTGACCTGGGTGGATGTTGCTTAACTTCGGTGATCGTATAGGAACTCGGCTCTTTGATTAACAATTCAAGCCGTTATCCATGGCACCACCAACACATCAAGCTTACAGTCCCTGGTATTTCCCCAGCGATTATCTATCTAGGTACTGACCAGGCTGGATGTTGCTTAACTTTGGAGATCATATTGGAACTCAGTTCTCCGATTTACAATTCCGAGCCGTTATCCATTACACCACCTGCACATCCAAGCTTACAGCCCCTGGTATTCCCAAGCAGTCACCCATCTAAGTACTGACCTGGGTGGATGTTGCTTAACTTCGGTGATCGTATAGGAACTCGGCTCTTTGATTAACAATTCCAAGCCGTTATCCATGGCACCACCAACACATCCAAGCTTACAGCCCCTGGTATTCCCACGCGATTATCTATCTAGGTACTGACCAGGCTGGATGTTGCTTAACTTTGGAGATCATATTGGAACTCAGTTCTCCGATTTACAATTCCGAGCCGTTATCCATTACACCACCTGCACATCCAAGCTTACAGCACTTGATATTCCCAAGCGGTCACCCATCGAGGTATTGAACAGGCTCTACATTGCTTAACATTGGTGATTGATGTTGCTGTAAGCCAGTTCGTTTGTGATTATGTAGTGCCACTCTATAGTTTTTATGAAGGATAATCTTCTTTAAGACGGTTAAATTGTCAGATGTCATATTTAACCATTGTACCAAATAACAGAAATGCCATCACTTGGAGACTACCAACAGTAGCAACATCTAAAATGGATAGCACATGTAATTAGAAGAGAACCTCTTGATATAATCAAGAGGTTAACATTACACACCAAATGAAATCAGAGATTCAGAAGTAAACTGCTGTCAATACTGGAAAGAGCTATAACAGCTACTTGAACTTTAGAAACCTGTTTTCATTAAAAAAAAAAAGTGTTTGAAGAGACAAATTTTATAAATTTCAACTGAAAACAATACTGGCTGCTCAGTGAATGAATGCCAAATGTTTACTTATAAGGAAACGGCTAATATTGCCATTAACATTAATTTTACCATTTGTAAGGAAGAAGTTCACTCAGACAGCTTCTTCCCCAGAACTGTTACTATTATGGAACAGAATTCTGGAAATGTTGTTTCCCTGGTTCTTACTACTTTATTTTCTTTAAGTCTAGGGTCAGCTGTTATCTTTCTGACATATTCTGGGTTGGATTAACCATTAAGCAAAATAGGCATGTGTCTAGGACATCAAGGGAAGGAGGCGCCGTATAAATGGTTATGATATGATGTTGATGTGTACCAGTTGGATAACAGAAAACACATCACTGGAGAACTACCAACAGCTGTAACAACTAAAATGGATAGCACATGTAACTCAAAGCGAAAGTAATGGCATAATCAAGATATTGGCTTTCGCACTACTTCAAGTAAAAAGTTAGGAAGAAACTGCCACACACGCAATCAATACTCGAAAAAGCGATAACAGCTACTAGATTGCTTTCAGTGAAAGATTTTATAATTTCCCCCCCTGCAAGTATTACTGTCTGTATAAGGAAATGGTTGACTATATTATATATATATATATATATATATATATATATATATATATATATATATATATATGTTATGCAGTCCTCCCTTTTTCTATATAAGTGGACTCTACCAAGTGTACCTGGACTGCTGCCGTTAAATACCCAGAGTTACAGTCAGTGAGGGTAGTCGGATAGAGAGAGGATATACGGAGAGAGAGAGAGAGAGAATATACGAACGGAGATAGAGTGAGGTAACCTCTTGTAGAAGTCAGTTACAAGCACGTAGACTCTAAGGAAGTCCTACTTCGAGACTGTATATATCTATCTGTATTTGCTACTAACCACATTCCTGGACTTACTAACAGTATTACTCTTTCTATGATTGTGTAAATACATTTTATTTCTTATATTTAATTATTGCGTTTGTCATTCATTGGAGACCGAATTCATCTCGGAATCCACAACAATATATATATATATATAGTTCTGTTATGTAGTGGTTTCATAGTGGAGGCTTGTATTTGTACTAAGTCCGTCCTAAAATAGGTTCGACGTACAAAATGTTAGGAACTTGATATAATAGGTAATGACGCAGTAATCTAGTTGGGGTGGCTGATACTTTAATATCCGACTAACAGTCGTCCAACATCAACTGACTGCCAACTCACCTGTTACTCTTCCTACTCCTACTTATTATAGGTGGGAGAGTCTATTAACTATAGAATAGGCGTGTTCCACTACAACAAGTTCATAATCCATCCATATACACATTGTCATCAGAATGAATGATGATCAAATGCCGAAAATCCTCATGTATAGCTAACTTTTTCATGGTAAGTGTAATGTAAGATGTCCTTGGTTACACTTCAAGGACAAACTTAAATATAATTTAATTGTTGCAAATATTCCTATAGAGGAGTTCGAACTTGCCGTTGAAATCCGAGCAAACTGGAGAAACACTTGCTAGCGAGGGACAACTAACTTTGAAAAGAATCTCCTCAACCATCTGAGAGAATTAAGAATTAACACGAAATCTCAGGCTAATACATCAGCCAATATGATGGTCAACACTTCAGTGTGCCCTTTGTGTGGATTTGTCTGCAAATCCCGTGCAGGATTGTTGTCTCATATGAAACATAAACATAAAAAACTGAACTGAAAGACACTCATATGTCAAAAACAACGCTTTAGAGCCCATCATCATATGTGTGTGTATATATATATATATATATATATATATATATATATATATATATATATATATATATATATATATATATATATATATATATATATATATATATATATAATCAAATGAATGAATATAAATAAATGTACATGTAAGTATTCACATACAAATACATACATATATCCTTTGATGTAAGAAAAACAGTGCTCAATGCTAAATAGCAAGATATTAAGTATATATTTAAAAAATATATATAATATCCTACACTGACAGTACTATGGTGTTATATATATATATATATATATATATATATATATATATATATGAAAATAGATCTAAGAACACACAGGGGTTAGTGAAAGATAAGAATATAGATATCTTTCTCACCCTTTCTCAGATCAGTCTTAATTGTTTTATTATCCTTCATGCCGAATTCTTTCAAGAAAGACATTTGGGTCACTAACACACAAAAAAGAGAATGTCCAATATTGAGGATATTTAACATCGAAAAACGTAAGAAAAATTAATTCCTTTTAATAATATGTGGAAATATCCACTCTTTGCCTGATGAAGGTCATGAGACTGGAAACCCGTGTAGCAAAATTATGGAAAACAAAGCCTAATATATTTTTTAAAAAAAATACACATTACAACCAAAGATATTTGTGGTTTCTCTCTTCTTTTTTTATACACACTTTTCTATCGTTGGAACTACTATAACCTCTTCCCTTTATATATATATATATATATATATATATGGATGGATTATGAACTTTTGGGACCATGAGACTAATGAAATTATGGAGTCCTCTCTGATGAACCTACCCTCTAAATCACCTGCACTCTCATGGGACTCTTCAGCCCCTACTGCTGACCCACATACAGAGATTTTATGTTATGACACCGTTGTACACATCTAAAGAAATAAATTGAACATAATTAAACATTTGAATCTGTCATGTGCCATTATGAATGGGGAGACAACTGACCTGCAGCAAATCTTCATTGCGATTCTGATTAGTTAATCAGGGAATGGGCAAAGGGAGATAATGAGGTTTGTATTTACTCAATACATCACATCTCCCTTGTTGAATAAGTTAATTTTATAGGATTTCTTTTTGAATCATCACACAGGTAGGCTAGCCTGGTGTTCATTTGGCATTACCCTGGCCATACGCTTATCTGATTCTGTGACATTCTGGTTTGTTGATTACATGACCACTTCTGATCACAGTTCTGTTAGAATCTGGTCATGTCTCATTGGTTCTTTCTGGCTGAGGCATTGGTGTTATTCTGGGTTGGAACTGATGATCACCCACTTTTGATGGTCGTACATGCCTTTGGTTCCCTCTATATTTATTTCCAGCCGTTGTTGTCCCTATGGATCTTAATCCGACCCTGTACATATCCTCATAATACGCAGTTACTTAATACTTGTACATCATTAAGACAACCTTTTTAGATAACTCACTAACTTGTGTTAGGTGAACAATAGTATAAAAAAGATTCTAATTATCTATTTAGCAATAAACAAAATTAATTACTCACTTATCTTGTGCCTACTCAGAGTTTTGCAGAGATTATGAATGGGTGTAACCTCTGTGGAACTCTTAGTAGAGGCAAGATAAGTAGAACATACTGCTTGACTTAAAAATGTTATCTTTCTTTCTCTCTCTACATATAAAACTATATTTGTTTTCTAGCTATATCTATATCTGTCTGTCTGTCTGTCTCTCTCTCTTTCTCTCTCTCACTCTCTCTTTCTCTCTCTCACTCTCTCTCTCTCTCCCTCCTTCCCTATATATATATATATATATATGTATATATATATATATATATATATATATCAAATGAGTTCTCTGAGTGACTGGGGTGTTTATGAAAAAAATAAATACGCAAAAATTTGCCTTTCTCTCTGACAGGCATTGATGGCCTAGGGGTTAGAATCTCCAACTGATAGCAAATTGGTCGGGGTTTGGTCCTGGCCTGAAACAATCAGATGTCTAGACGCACTGATGAGGTGTGAAACAGTGAAAGAGTCTGTCTATGGATGACGATATTAGTTCTCGATAAAATAATTTAATTGGTCGAGCACTGAGGGGAGTAATGAATTTGTAAACAGTCACTATTACTGCAGATAATGCAAGACTCTCCTAGTTATTAAGTTCTTTGAGTGGCTGGTGTGTTTATGAAAAAAATAAATATGCAAAAATTTGCCTTTCTCTCTGCTAGGCGCTGATGATCTAGGGGTTAGAATCTTTGACTGATAGCAAATCTGTCAGGTTTTGGTCCTGGCCTGAAGGTTTCGAATGCCTAGCCACACTGATGAGCTGTGAAACAGCAAAACAGTCTGTCTGTATATATATATATATATATATGCATGTCTCAT
>CAHIKZ030005370.1:1295000-1327500 GCA_903632075.3 Acanthosepion pharaonis
ACACACATACATGCATACATATATATATATAGAGAGAGAAAGAGAGAGAATCTAAATGAAATAATAATAAAAAAAAAAGAAAAGAATATTAATCTACAACCCAGTGTGTCTAAAGATTTTAATTTTTAATATTTTTTTATTGTTCAAAATATATATATATATATATATATATAGATAGATAGATAGATAGATATATAGATATAGATATATGACATTATATTTGTTTATTTTCACCTACCAACCTGAATGTTCAAGAAATTTTATTAAAGAAAGTATATTTAGCTTAATTTGTACCAAGGAAATTGTAGCTATTTGTTTTGAAATGTATGAAGTTCTTGACACTACTATGATCGGATTGTAGAAATTTTCTGTCTTAAATATATATATATATATATATATATATATATATATATATATATATATATATATATATATATAGTTTATTTTAGTTATTTTTTTTTATATAGATTAGATACTGTATTTAATATCTGGGCTTTTAATTTAGCTATGGGGGAGTGGTTGAAGTACTTTGTCACTCCCTGGTAAAACATTGAGCTATATTTGTGTGTCGATTTAGTCTTTCTGTTGTCTTTCAATGGCTGCTGAAACATTTTGTCAAGTAATATAGTGATAGGACACAGGGAAATTGTAGGTTCATGACTCTTGTAAGCACGTCATGCAAGTAGCATTAGTTAAAATTTAAATTGAGAGTCTCTATTTCAGTTTCCCATCATACCGTCTCGAACTCTCAGCAAAAACACACAGATATGTAGAGGCAACAACAGACATACATGACAACAAATATATATATATCTATATCTATATCTATATATATATATATCTCCATATCTATCTATATATCTATCTATCAATATCTCTCTCTCTCTCTCTCTTTCTCTTTCTCTCCTTCTATATATATATAGATATATAAATATATATGTATGTATATATGTATGTATGCATATATGCATATATGCATGTGCATAGTGTGTTACATTCAGAATGAGTGGGTGTATGTCTTTATAGATTTTCATGGAGGCAAACAGACAAAGAAAATATATCAATCTTCCTTTGAGTGTTGATCCAATTAAATAGTTTTTCAAATATTTTAGATAAATATAATTATAATGAAAAAAAATATATTTTTCTCTGTCCAAGTTCTAAATACAAACAGACACACACACAGTAACCCACACCCACATACACATGTCTCTCTCAATTACCACCCCCAGCACATTACTATCACCATTACCATCATTATCATTATTATGTATGTATATACACCCACCTACATATAAGGGGAGAAAGTCACATGCATATATATATATATATATATATATATATATATATATATGCACATACACACATATATTTCGCACTCCACACTACCATCATCAACATTATCATCATAATTATTATTATATTATACATGTTATTATATTACACATATGCATGTATGTTTATATATATGTCTATATATCCATACATACACAGACATGCACACACCCACATGCACGCGCACACACACACACATATATATATATATATGACTCTCTACATGATCATAATCATCATTATATATATATATATATATATATATATATATATATATATATATATATATATATGTGTGTGTGTGTGTGTATAGACACACATATAAAGGAGAGAAAGATGCATATATACATATAAAATGTGTTCCATTAACTTGGACCAATTTTAAATGTGAATTAAGTTTAAAATCGGTTCAATTACTTGGAACACCCTTTATATATATATATATATATATATATATACATAATTAAAAAAACAAACTGACAAATTAACTATTTGTCAAAAACGATTATATGTATCAAAATCGCTCAATGAAAATTCAAATAAGAAAGATATCCCACAATTTAAGATAGAAAATTTTATACAAACATCAATCTTACTATATATATATATATATATATATATATATATATATATATATATATATATATATATATATATGACTTTCTACATTACCATCATCATCAATATTATCATTATTAGAAAATTTTATACAAACATCAATCTTCCCTATATATATATATATATATATATATATATATATATATATGACTTTCTACATTACCATCATCATCAATATTATCATTATTATTATAAACTACTGTCTTTTCTTCTAAGTACTGGAGTAGGTCAAGTGGTACCAAGTGTATACACCTCAGCATTATTATTAATATTATTATTATTACTACTACTACTATTATTATTAACAAGCAAATAGGAAGAGAAAATTCTTACCAAAAATTAAATATACACCGCAATACGTCAGATAAATATTTGGGATATTTTTTTTTTTTTGTAAAAAAACTAAAATTTCACGTGCCTTTTGTGGATCATAGCTGGCTTTTTTTTTCTCTCTTTTTTTTTTTTTTTTTTGTCTCGAAAATTTTTTTTGAGCGTGTTTCTTCCTTTTAGGAGGTAATATTTCTTTTCCTTTCTTGTGTGGTAATTTTTAAAAAAAAAAAATTTTTTTTTTTTCACTTTTTTTTTTTTTTTTTTTAAATATATCCAGGAAAAAAGAGAAAACTGGGCCTCCGTGTATTCGTTATTTTCCTTTCCCTCTCTTCCTCTTTCTTGCAGCGTATAAATATATATCTGTATGCATGCGCTTTTTACTCACTTGCAATGGTATGGCTGTACATGTGTATGCATGAGTACACATATATACATATATACACACACACACACTCACACATATATATATATATATATATATAGATAGATAAATATATAGGAATATATATATATATATATTTATATATGTATATATATATATATTTATATATACATATATATATATATATATATATATATATATATATAAATTTGCAGTTATTTTTGATTGCTGTTGAAAGGATGAGAGACCCAAGTGTTTATCATTTTACATGTTGTCTTAATCTTTCTTCTTAACCTCCTCTCTTTCGTTTACTTTTTTCATTATCTGAATTACATTGTTTCGGTAGCAGCAACAATGTCATTGGTATCAGTAGCAGTGGCAGTAGTAAAAAAAATAATAATAATAGTAATAATCAGCAGCAGCAGTTTTAGTGTACTCCCAGTCGTTTTAGTATTATTACTATAATTATTATTATTATATATTATTAGTTTTTTTTTTTTTTTTCCTAGCAGCAGCTGAGCTGAGATTGTAGTAAAGTCGGCGTCTAAACATGGGAGGTAGAAGCTACAGCAGTTCCCGCATCTGAATTGAATGCTACGTTATGCAGGTATGTTGGCAATGATAGTTTGAAGAAGCACGATCCATTGGTTAGAGCCGATGTTTTCTGTCGGTTGTTGTTGCTGTTGGTGGTGGTGGCGGCGGAATTGGCGGTGCTGGTGATACCTACCAGTGGTTGTGGCGGTAGAATCGGTTGCAGGGAGAGCGGCTGCGATTGCAGAGAGCAGACAGTTGATACTGTCTGACGATACGGCCGCACTGTTGCAGAAGGCAGTACGGATGTTGTGCGCTTGCCCCTCCTGCCCGGCTACTGAAACACACACACAGACACACACACACATACACAGAGGAAGACTCATGCCCCCACCCACCCAACAAAACAGTTGCAAGTGCAATAAACATTCATTATGTTTATAGGAGTAGTGGCAGTAATAAATGGAGGGTGAAAAGGGGGGGGAGATACTAGTAGTAGTAGTAGTTGTAGTAGTAGTAGAGATGTTGCTATTTATTTGAGGATAATTTTGATTTTAGAAGCATACAAAATCCATCATGACCGAGGAGTGATTTTATTGATTATAGAGTAAGTAGATGACCAAGTTTTGTTCAAAGAGAGGCTCAGAGGACTGGCGAGGGGACTAATAACAAGCACAGCTTATGAATTTATAAACAAAAAATGGGGGAAAAAAATCATAATTTTTATAAAAAATTACCTTGTAAAAAAAACATAAACAGTGAATGTCTTAAAAAACATAGATTTTATAAGCAATTATCTTCGCAAAAACTATGATTATTTTTCCCTTTTTTTAGTCACTTTGTTCGTCAGTCATCGCAGCATATCATACAACTCAATTAAGACCCCTTTTTTAATTAAAAAATGTAAGTAATCAAAATAAAGACTGTAATTAACAGTTTTCCATGGATACATTGTTGATATCTACATTGGGCACAATGCTGAATGGAAGAAAACTGTGTGTGATGGAAGATAGTGTAGCACCAATTTTCCAAGTAGAGAAAAATTGAATATTACTTCAGCTTAAATCCTAACAGCTACCTCTAATGAGAAATCTATCTATCTATCTATCTATCTATCTATCTATCTATCTCAATCTGTTTAGATCTATCTATCAATCTATCTACCCCCTCTTTCTCTCTCTACTCTCTCTATATATATTTATTATATATATATATATATATATATATATATATATATATATATATATATATATATATATGTATATATATGTATCTTTCTATCTAGATGCATACATGTATAGACAGACATAATACACAGTATCTATCTATCTATCTATCTATCTATCTATCTATCTCAGTCTGTTTAGATCTATCTATCAATCTATCTACCCTCTCTCTTTCTCTCTCTCTTCCTCTCTCTCTATATTATATATATATATATATATATATTTATAATACATATGTATTATAAATATGTATATGTATCTTTCTATCTATATGCATACATGTATAGACAGACATAATACACAGTATCTATCTATCTATCTATCTATCTATCTATCTATCTATCTATCTATCTATTCATATTTATCTATCTATATAGCTATATATATATATATATATATTTATATATAACAGTAGGAAGGTGCATGTTTTTTAAACAAGATTTCTCAAATATTCAGACTGCTAGATGTAAATAAATATACTGTTTAATAAATAAATAAAAAACAGTGTCTACACAAATATAGATTGCTTCAAGAATTTAGGAAAATTCTTGCTGAAAATACATCTGTATTTTTTCATGAAAATAATAAACCTAAAATAAAAATTCTTGATGCTATCTATATTAAAAAAAAATGAAAACAACCCTTAATAAAATTAATTATGAATACTGTGCAAATATTTTAAAATGTTTACAGTAGATAGTTTAAAATATCTAGGTTTTAACTAATAGTTTTAAATAGTTTTTTTTTGATAAAATATATGTAGGCATTTTAATAACTTAGTTACCTCCCTTGGCGTTTGTTGCATGTTTACATCATAACATTTAAAATTGTACAGTACGTAAACTTAGTATTTTTCATTTCATTTCACATAAAAATTTAATTTTCAGATGAATGTGACAATTTTGTTTTCTAAAAATGATGAACACAAATATATATATATATATATAAATATAAATATAAAAGTGAACATTGAAGTCAATACTCAAAGGTGACAGGCTGTTTCATGCAAGGCACAATCATCAGGATTAAACGAAGAAAGAAAATCACAATATTGATACATATTTTTTTAATCCTATCTAAGCTTTCGGCTTACATAAGCCATTATCAAAGATGACAATTACATTACAATATATTAAGCAATACACGGACAAGACAGTGATGATAGTCTGTTTCTGTTTACATGGAAGATTTCCAAGCAATGACAAACTCGTGCATATAAGACACTGGAAGTGAAAATCGCACTGCAGCTCATGACGAGAGTGAATTCGAGAAGTATTATGTATGGGGAGCTGTTGGTATAAACCAATGTCTTCTGTTTTAAATTATAGGCATTTAAGAATATTTGTGGAGATTTCATAGTTTATTTTGTTCAGGTAAGGTTTCAACTGTTTGATGTATATAGCTTCAAGAATTTTTAGTTTTTGTTTATTGTTTTCATGTTTAAGTATAGTTGTGTTTTCAACAAGGATTTTCCGGAACAGTGTATACGGCCAGGCATGTTGTTTTAAATGGCTAAAAATATTAGAATTATCATTCAAATGTAGAGTCAGGGGTCGTGAAAGTGAGTTTGTGGTGTGGCCAACATAAATATATGTTGATTTTTTGCAATGTGCGTGTGTGTGTGTTTTCTTTGTTGCAATAAAAACATGACAAAGGGTTTTCCATCAGAATTTCTGTGATGAGGAATTATCGTTGTTTGCATTATTTATAATTGCACCATTATCCTTGTCTTTGTTGTTATTATCACATTGTTCCGTCTGGATTTTCTTCAGATGCCTGTAAATGCAGGAAACCTTCAGGAAATTCAATATATGGGGCTCAATTGTTCTGTTGAGCATGTCTAGGGATATCTTGTCTCTTTTCCAGTACTGTTCAGGTATTTCTCAGCCGATTTCCACAGAATTTCAATCTGTACTACCCAGGCTAGGGACTGAACTCACATCTGCTATGTTAAAGTGTTGGTTCACAAATATATCCATAGAATTGTACTTGAATTGAATCAAACACAATTTCAAATGTGATGATTTAGAAGTAAATAAGATAAAGAGAAAAAAAAAACACTTTTCTATCGTCATCATCGTCATCATTGTCGTCATTGTTGTCATCATCATCACCACCACCACCACCACCCTCATCAACATCATCATCATCAGGTGTGGTCATGGAGTCACAGCACAGCTGAGCACCTGACCATTTCCACTTACAACCAAATTGAAACACCGGTTCCCGTACAATCACTGAAGTTAAGCAACTTCAAGCTTGGTGAGTAGCTTGATGGGTGACCACTTCAGAATACCAGGTGTTGTAAGCTTGGACTTGTGGCTGGTGAAATGGATAACGGCTTGGAAATTTTATTCACTGAGCCAAGTTTCAATTTCGGTTAGGTTCATTATATTCATTTACATGCAAATATCATTGGAAAAGGTGCAATCAACCCCTTCCTATCCCCAGCTAGGGGTTAAATAGTATGACTTGTACCACTAAATAATTATTAACTAAGAAAAGAAAAGAAACGGAAATAATTCTTACAATTTAAAAATACTATCTGGCTTTAAATAACCTGTAATGGGTTGATAACCCATAGAAAACGAATCAGTCAATCAATGACCATTTCCCTCTACACATCTACTTTGAAACCTAGTACTACCCGCCACATGGTGTGGGTCATTGGTGACTAAACTGTTTTCTCCAAGAGTCTTTTCGTGTGAGGAAGCTGGTTAGACACACAGCAGGAATAAAAACAAGGCCTGTCAAAGCTGGGCTGAACCTTCTTGTAGGGTTAATGGACTCCATAGTTATGTATGCAGCCAGCGTGATGATCACATATCATTACTGGGTGGAGAGCTTCCTAGGCTGAAGTCAACAGCCAATGGAATCAACGGCCACATGTCCATGAGCAAGGCAAGCTTACAGTTTAGAGGATAGCCTCTTTCTTCACCAGGAAAATCTGGTGGAAGAACCAGTTTAGTTACCAGTGACCTGACCATGTGGTAGATAGTACTGGGTTTCAGCTAAGATATGTAGAGGGAACTAGACATCTGCAAAATGATCCTATCATCATGGCACCAATGACAATGATGATGGAGTAGCGTTTTGATATTTAAAGTTTTATAAATAATTTTTAACTATATATTGTTGATAATTTTTATTGCATATTTTATTTTATTTATTTATGTTTTATTTAATTTATTTTTATTTAATTTATTTTTATTTTATTTAATTTTTTTATTTTTATTTTCTTTATTTTATTTTTATTTTAATCTATTTTGTTTATTTTTATTTTATTTTCTTTATTTTATTTTTATTTTATTTTCTTTATTTTCTTTTTTATTTCATTTTTCTTTATTTTATTTTTATTTTCTTTATTTTATTTAATTTTTCTTTATTTTTTATTTTGTTTTATTTTACTTATTTTTATTTTTTTTTATTTTATTTTTATTTTTATTTCATTTTATTTATTTTTTATTTTATTTTATTTTTTATTTTTATTTATTTTTTTTTATTTTATGTATTTTATTTTTATTTTATTCTATTTTGTTTATTTTTATTTTATTTTATTTATTTTATTTTTATTTTATTTTATTTATTTTCTTTTTTATTTCATTTTCTTTATTTTATTTTTATTTTCTTTATTTTATTTAATTTTCTTTATTTTTATTTTGTTTTATTTTACTTATTTTATTTTATTTTTATTTTATTTTTATTTTTATTTCATTTTATTTATTTTTATTTTATTTAATTTTTTATTTTTATTTTTTTTTTTTTATTTTATGTATTTTATTTTTATTTTATTCTATTTTGTTTATTTTTATTTTATTTTTATTTTATTTTATTTTATGTATTTCATTTTATTTTATTCTATTTTGTTTTATTTTTATTTTATTTTATTTATTTTATTTTTTTATTTCATTTTCTTTATTTTATTTTTATTTTATTTAATTTTTTTATTTTTATTTTGTTTTATTTTATTTATTTTTATTTTATTTTTATTTTATTTTTATTTTTATTTCATTTTATTTATTTTATTTTTATTTTATTTATTTTCTTTAATTTTTATTTTATTTTATTTATTTTTATTTTATTTTATGTACTGAAAGATTCAGCTTACAGGTTCAAACTGAAAACAATTTCTGAATTAATACAAGCAATTTCTGATAAATCTTCTGAAATTAGTGTAGAAATATGACAAATGGTTTGTAGAAGTGTTGCTGATAGGGTTCAGCCTTGTATTGAATATGAATGGGAGAATTTTGAGCATGTTAAATCACTTGTTAATCAAATCAATCAAGTTGGTTTGATGTGACAATACTTATAAATTTTCTTAAACTACTGTAATTTATTATTGTTCAATAAAATTTAATAAATAAAAAAGAGCGTTACTTTGGCCTAGGCCCTTTATTATGCATTTTTATTTTTAAAAAAGTTAAGAATTCAATCAAAATATTAAAAAAAAAAAAGATTTATAACAGTTTACAGAACAAATATTCAATTTCTGAGTTCTATAAAAAAAATTTGAAACACCATCAAAACCTCTACCACATTTTCATAGAATTTTAAAAAGTTTTTGACCAAATGTGGCATGAAGCATTGTGGGAATCAATGAATAAATATACAGGGTTGCTCAGTTCTTTGAAGAAATTTGCATGAATTTAGTAAATGAGGAATAAGTCTTGTAAAAAAAGCTTTATTTGAGAAAAATTTGCATGAACAAATTTGCATGAATAATCATGAGAATCTTTTTGACTTATCTACTTAATGAATCTGCCATTAGCCTCAATAATGGGTTCAATACGAAGTCTGAAATGTTGAATCAGATGATCTTTATCTATTTTGGACATTGTGCTAGCTATGGTGGACTTCAGAGACCTCATAGAGTTATTCAGGCATTGATTAACTTCTCTCTTGATGACACCCCATATATAATAGTACAATTGATTCAGGGCTGGAGATCTAGGAGGCCATATGCTCATCCATTCTTGGATTGTCTTAGCCATATGAGATGATGGTGTAGAGTCTTGTTCATAGGCGTACAGTCTTCGTTTGCTTACACCCTCTAACCAAGCCCTCACAACCCTCTCTAGTCTCCTTATAATCCTTGGCCCTTAAGCCATGTGGAAAAAAGTGAGGAGTCATAACCTCTTCTCAGTTGTCATGAATTCCAGAACCATCACAGTTGCCAGAAATTTTGTTAATGCTCTTAATTCAACACTGGTCCATTAATACCATTCAATGGTATTATTATTATTATTATTATTATTATTATTATTCAATTATATTATTATTATTATTATTATTGGAATAATTTCAAATTATGTTTCAGCCAAAAATTGTGAGAAGAATCCCAGTCTCGTATAAAATAATTATACAAATATATAATATTATATAATATAATAGCAGCCTTGTGCCACATCTACACTTACACACACACACACACACACACACACACACATATATATATATATATATATATATATATGGTGGACTCTCCCATTGTATTCGTGTATGAAGGTAAAGCAGCTCAGTTCCTAGGAACCGAAAGCCAGACACCAGCACATATGATTTGATTATAATGTTGAAGGCTTTGTGCAGAACCAACCACACTTTTTGAAGGGCTGAACTACATGCCACAATGTCCCCAAATAACTCTCCACAAGTTTTGAATTCAGAGTTGTACTTCTCCTAGACCAGTTGCCATCCAAGGCTATAGAACCCAGTCTGTCCTGCTGAAGGGAGAAGAGGATTAATACCTTCCTAATTCCTAAACTGGTTGCCACCCAAAGTTATAGATCCCAGTTTGACTTACTATTTATTCATACCTAGGGAGAGAAGAGATGGATTCATACCTTTCCCAAGGGTTTTTGCATGTAGGTGAATGTAATGAATTTGACTAGAATTTAAACTCCGAGCCACTATCCATTACTCCACCATATAATACATTTATTTTTATTACTTCAAACATTATTATTAGTGGATACTAGTATTTAAAAAGACACTCCATTTTCATTTTAAATAGTACCTAATCCATCTATCTGCTGCTGCATTTGTAAAATCTGAAATACGTATCTGTGTCTCCCTTTGTAGGAGAAGCCAGCATTTTACACAGCATGCTTTACCACTTGGCTACAGCAAGCCTCACTGTTAAGCAAAACTCTATTTTCCCTCTTAAGGAAAGCGTACATCCACATTCAGATATTTTTTTCAAATATCCCATATCTGCTCAGTTTTGCATTCGAAACGTAAACAAAGCAGTTTCTAAAGAATTAATGGATTTTATTTTTAATCTGGCATTGACTCTTTGATAAAACGAATTGAGTTCTCCCAGTTACTGGTGTGTTTATCTGAAAATAAATACTTTTAAATTCACCTTCATCATCTGTCCAATGGCTTAAGGATAGATTCTCCGACTGATACCAAATCAGTTGGGTTTTTATCCCGGCTTGAGCCAATCGGATGTCTAGTCACACTGATGAGCTGTGAAACAGCAAAACAGTCTGTCTGTGGATAACTCCGTTTTTCTCCTTCCCTTTCCACACATCATTTCCATTGAGTTGACCGATTTAATAGGTCAATGTCTGATTCTTACCCACTCCTTCCTCAATATTAAGTATGATAATAGAAAGAAATATAAAAATAAATTTTAAATTTCTCCCTTGCCTCTCTAAACTCTACCATGTCTCTCACACCATTCCTCGCTACCTTCTATGTTAACTCATATAAGCTTTATACTGCCAGTCAAAAGTGTAAATTTTAATTTCATTTTTCGTTTCACCTTTACAAATTTTCCAATGATATTCTTTGTCTATGATCTCAACTTGATACCACAGAGGGTGGTGATCTCCCTTTTCAGAGGGGAATTAACAGGAGATGACTGACATCCATTAGACATGCCATGTGGAACTAGAACATTCTATCCCAGTGAGCAAAATAAAAGGTTCAGTTTGACATTTCAATCACATGAAGATTTTATGTTACATAATACATCTTTCTTAAAATAGGCATGGAGGACTGACCAGCAACTCCTACAAGTTCAATACAGTAAAACAAAAGCTTCCTATCATTGAAGCTTTTCTCGAGGGCTATCTGTAAAGAGACGGGTACCGCAGTATAATAAAGTAAGTATATTTATTTCTTATATCTGGACACATATTTCTCTGGAATGCCAAGGTGCACCTAGATATCTTCCAGGGTGTACCAGTGTGTCCAGGCACTCCATTTGAGAACCACTGCTATAAGGTAATACCTTAGGCAAAAGAAGAAGAAGAAACAAATGTGCTAACAATGTCACTGAGCGATCTGAAAGATCATTTACAGAAACTCAACTTATAACTAAAATAAGAAGGGAGTTGGTCAGGTATTCATCTGCACAATGATCCAATGACCAGATCCAGTCATGGGACTGATAATGATGATGATGATGATAATGATGGACTTTATGGAGAAGTTACTGTAGAGGATCAAACATGTCAAAAGTGGTTTGTGAAATTTTCTTCTGGCAATTTTTACCTGAATAATTAAACATGGTCAATAATTTCTAAACCTAAGCTTATTACAAGGCCACAAGTATGGGATAAACAGTGAGGATAAAACCCACTACTCAGAAGAAATGGTAAACCAGACTAGTTCTTTAACCATTACACCAATCTGAAGCAATAGTTCTTATTTACTAAGCTTAGCTTAATCTTAGCACAAGGCCGATAATATTGTGCACCCAGTGAGAAATAAACTTGTTTTGTAATAATAGTCAACCAGACTAGCTCATTAGTCATTACCGCAGTCTAAGGTGACCATTGTTATTTAAAAATCTTAGATTAATCTTAACACAAGGCCAATGGTATTGACCACTCAGCATCGATCAAATTCCCTGCTCAACAGTAATGGATAACCAGACAACCATTACCCCAAGCCAAAGCATCTATGTTATTTAATAAGAATAGTCAAAAGTAGAGGGATCTCTATGAGGATCAAAGTCAATTCTCACCTGTCATGTCTAATCAAATTATCTCGTTAACTAGTACCTTGTGCTGAGGCCTCTGTATTATTTACTAAACTGAGTCCCTTCAAGGCGTGGGTAAACATGGCTCTCCACAACTTCCCATCCCTTGTAGCTCTAAGCAATGTTTGTCTAATTACTATCCCTCTCAGGCCCTGTTCTACCATCCATTTATACAAGCTCATTAAGTAGGTTGATCATGGCACTCCACAACTTCCTATCTTCTGTAGCTCTTGGTAATGTTTGTCTACTTACTATCCCACCTACCCACCTAGTCCATGTTCTGCCATCCATTTACACAAACTCATTAGGTAGATTGATCATGGCTCTCCACTATTTCCTATCCCTTGTAGCTCTAGGCAATGTTTATCTCCTTACTATCCCACCTAGTCCATGTTCTGCCATCCATTTACACAAACTCATTAGGTAGATTGATCATGGCTCTCCACTATTTCCTATCCCTTGTAGCTCTAGGCAATGTTTATCTCCTTACTATCCCACCTAGTCCATGTTCTGCCATCCATTTACACAAGCTCATTAGGTAGATTGATCATGGTTCTCCACAACTTCCTATCTTTTGTAGCTCTAGGCAATGTTTATCTCCTTACTATCTATTCCAGTCCCTGTTCTGCCAACCAATTACACAAGCTCATTAAGTAGGTTGATCATGGCTCTCCACACCTTCTTATCTGTTGTAGCTTCAGGCAATATTTGTCAACTTACCATTCCTCCCAGTCTCTGTTCTTTTACCTGAGCTCATTAAGTAGGTTATTCAGTGTTTCCATTTATACTTAATTGAAATTTCTAGGGCACATAATGAGGAAAGGGGGCTTGGAAAATTTGATACTCACAGGGCAGATTAAAGGCAAGAGGGACAGAGGAAAACATTGCATAACCTACCTAGAAAGCTTCAGTAAATGGTTGGTAGAACAAGGTTTAGGAAAGATAGCAAAAAGACAAAATTTACTAAGTGCTACAAAGGAAAGGACATTGGGGAGAGCCATAATCACCAACATCCTGAAGGGACACAGCAGAGAATAGAAGAAGAATGAGCTTGTGTAAATGTTTGGCAGAACAAGGTTTAGGAGAGATAACAAAAAGACGAAATTTATTAAGAATCACAAAGGAGAAGAAATTGTGGAGAGCCATGACTGCCAAACATCAATTGCAAGAAGACAGAAATAAAACAAGTACAACAATTTATTATCTAACTGTAAATGTATCATTTCTCTGGACTTATTCAACCTATAGAGCGAGACAATTCTGCGAGAATTAGAAGTCCTACCAGGATTTATCATTAAAGACAACAATCTTAACAACATAAAGATATGCAGATGACATAGTGTTGATAGCAGACACAGCAAGGAAACTACAAGAACTCCTACAGAAGGTAGTGAAGGAAGGCATGAAGAAAGGACTAAACATTAATTGCTAAAAGACAGAATGCATAGTTGTTAACAAAAGTAACTGTGCAACATGAGAATTACAATTTGGAGATACCGAAACCAAACAAGTACAACAGTTTAAATATCTGGGAATTGTTTTAACAGAGGACAGAAAGTGCAACACGGAAATCTGAAGGCAAAGCAGGATAGAAAATGATGCCTTCTAAAAGCTAAGCTGTGTATTAAGAAAACAAAAAAACATTTCGTTAGAAACAAAGAAAAGAGAACTGATCTGTTGTGCAATATCAATACTCCTATATGACAATGAATGCTGAACAAGCTCTTCACAGATGAAGAAGACGCCTGAAGCAGCCAAAATGTGGTTAAACAGAAGGATGCTGAGGATACCTTATCTGAACACATGAGCAATGACAAAATTTTAGAGAAAATAGAAACAAAAAAGAAACTTCTCCTTGACATCAGGAAGAGACACTTGAAATTTGTAGGGCGCATAATGAGGAAAGAGGGTTTGGGAAATTTGATACTCTCAGGGCAGATTGAAGGCAAAAGGGACAAAGGAAAACAATGCATAACATACCTAGAGAGCTTGATAGAACTAGGTTTTAATGTGGGTGTGTGTGTGGGTGGATCTATTAATGCAGATTGAATTTGTCTTTTTAATAGTAATACACTTCTATACTGATGTGATGGAATAACCTGCTACCCCCATTAGTGGTGGCACTATAAGTGGTAATCACCTATAAGTAGCGGGCAGAAGAGTCGAGCTGGGATCTGCGAGAAATAGCAGCCTTCAAATAACAACACGCACACAACAGTACTGACTTGTGACGACCATGTGCATAACTATTATTTCCTTGCTAGTTGTACTGGTTTCTACAATAAACCTGTTACTATTTATCCACCGTGTTTGTCTGTTCCATGGAATATGACAATAGAATCTGTTTTTGGATACTGTGGTTGTATCTTTTGATGGTAGAAGACACTGTTCAATCCAGAATTTTGAATGTTGATTTTAATACAAACAGGCCCTCCCCATTATGGTGCTTGGTGTGACACAGTCTCTCTGTAATGTAGTGCTACTGAAGAAGTATACACTCAACTGCCTCATGGGTAATAGCTGTAGCTATTTATAGTCTTTGTGACTTCTTATGTAAATGAGTCACCTCCTCTCACTGTATTGAAGAGGTTTCATCCCTTTATTTTCAATGGTACTTCTTCTGGATGCTTTTGTCTTCAATCTTCTTCCCTTTCCCTAAGAGATTGTCTCGATATGGGAGATTGTGATCTTTTTTCTTTTTTTCCTAGGAGTGCTCCTCCAACAACTGTTCATCTTCAGAATCTATATTGCTCTCCTTATTTGTCGACTTATATCATCAAATGTCATTTGCTCCAACTGTTTTGGGGACGTGACAGTTGATAATTTTATAATGACCTCACAACCAGCAGTTGCCATGAAGAGATCAGTTATCTCATTTTCTCTCCCAACTGAATTCACATCCTTCGACTTTTTTGTTCTCACTTTAGCTGTTAGAATCCTAAGCCACACTTCTGTGTACTCATAATTATCCAATGATAATTATTCGCTCAGTTCTTGAGATATCGGCGACGCCATTGTAATGTAGTGTTACTAACTTACAAGTAGTAGTATTTGTTCAACTATTCATAGTTAATAGCCATAGCTATTTATAAACTTGAATAAATTTGACTTCCAATTTAAATGAGTTACCTCACCCTCTAACCTAGTTCATTCCTTCATTTGGCAATTTTTTTCTTTTTTTTTTATACAATTATCTTCACCCTTTATAAGGACCAGGAACCACTCTATATCAAGAGACATAGTTTATGGGGACATGGGGGGAAGACAATGGTTAACACAATGGTGACATCCTACTGGTTCACATTGATTCTTAAAATTATAAATGCTAAGCAAACCACTTGTATTATCCAAAAATAATCTTATATATTAATAGCCGATGGTTTAGGTAAAATGTTAGTTATGCTATGCTCGTATATGCCTAGTGAAACTCTAATAGTCACATGCCCTCTACAACAACAATAATGATTTCCAAGATTATGTTACAAATGTAATGAGAATTAGCCATATACATGTACCCAAAACTATCCAAAGGAGATAAAAATATAATTAATACCATTGCTGTAAGTTGTGCAGTGGCTGAAAGAGGATTTTCTGGGATGAACATAATTTATTCTGACAAAAGAAATCAGCTTGAAGTTAAAAATGTGGCAAGTCTTCTAGTCATAAATTTGATATTCTTCCATTGGATCTTTGGGACTGCATCGATTCAGTTCAAATGTGGCTATGAAACCATAACACAGCTGAAGAGTCAAAAAACATCAGACTTCTGAACAGAAATATGATAAGAACAGAATTTTGATCTGGAAATATCTTAATAAATAAATGTTTCCTATTAAATTATCAAAATGGTTTAATTCTTTTTGATACTATATAAAGTGATTTGTTTCCATTCTCAAATTGAAAAGAAAATAAGCAGAATAGGTTCCTAAGGATTGTCTGTCTTTAAAGAACCAATTGCTGGAAATTTGGGATGCCATTATTGGGCTAACCCACCCTAAACTTGAACAAGTTAAAATTATAGTGATCAGAGAAGCATCCTTTTGGGAGTCGGTTCTATAAAGAAGCCATTTGTGGGAAGAAGCTGCTCAAGTGGAACTTAGATCTCACAAATGGAATACATAGGAAATGAAGGTGGTTCAGTACAATGTACGTGGAATGGTGGGTCTTAGCTGTGAACTGGTCCAACTAAGAAATGTAGTTCATCTGAATGCTTTCCGTGGAAATAGCAATAAAGCAGTGATTTACTTCCATTCTCGGATTAAAAAGAAAATAAGCAGAATAGGTTTCTAAGGATTTGAAAGTTCTAAGTTTTTTATAGAACCAGTTCCTGGAAATTTGGGATGCCATTATTGGGTTACCCCACCCTAAACATGAACAAGTTAAGATTATAGTGATCAGAGAAGCATCCTTTTGGGAGTTGGCTCCATAAAGCAGCCGTTTGTGGGAAGAAGCTTCTCAAGGGAAACTTAGATCTTACAAATGGTATACATAGGAAATGAAGGTGGTTCAGTACAATGTACGTGGAATGGTGGGTCTTAGCTGTGAATGGGGCCAACTAAGAAATGTAGTTCGTCTGAATGCTTTCCATGGAAATAGCAATAAATCAGTGAGAGGGCTTGTAAAGTGGAAAATAATTCATCACCCACAAGGAGACAAAGATGATTTTAGACAGTATCAAAATTGGGAGCTCCTGCCCATGTATGGTCTTATGCCAAAATAAAATAAAAAGCTTTGTAAGGAAAAAAAATAAATTTTAAATTTCAAAGTCTATTAACAATTTCAATTAAAGTAATAGGTTTAAAAACTTAACCCCTCCAAAAAACAAAAAAACTCTTTATGAAGTCATCAAAAAGGCAAATTGTAGTTTAATACGACATATTTATAAACAAACAACCCTTTTAGAAAAAAATCTTTAGATATACAAATACGAATTTAACGGCGTAACAAAAAGGCCAATAACTCTCTGTCATTGAAATAGACCAGATGATATGCATCAAACAGATATCATCATTCGCTTGAAAATAGACACCCCAACCCTACCTTGTCTTAACCTCTTTCCAAATGTAACTAATATGTTGATACAATAGTTGTCAGTGAAAATGTAAACCCTTACGTCCCTTATTAAAATAATTGGTTTCGCTGTTTCCATAGTAATTAATATTAAAAATGTATATGCTTATAAAGCTCTGTAAATTTCAAGATTAGTTATTTCAAAATTCACTTGAGGATGAAACAGAGCTGGGTACTTTAATTCAATTTAATTTCTAAAATTAAATTGAAGTTTTTAGCTTCTGTTTTTGAAACATGCAAACTCTTATGTAGCGATGGAATCATATTTTTTTAAAATAATTATAATATATATATATATATATATATATATATATATACACTTATATCAATGTTTTCAATATATTTGTTCAATTTACAAATATGCATAAATTTCTTATACAGAAATATTTGTATTCGTGTTCACAAGGTCACCCATCCATTAATAAATCTGCATAAATTGTCCACACTGGAACATTGATTTTATCCAATACTCCCACTCATTTACACACCCACGTATGTTCAAGAACTGTCTGTCTTAAATACAAATATACAAGCACAATCACTCAAACACAAGGAAATACACATATATTCACGCATACAAATGTGCATTCTGTCTGTCACACTCTCTTATGCACAAACACACACAAGCATATGCACATACACACACACACATGTATATATATATATATATATAGAGAGAGAGACACACACACACATGTGTATATATAGTTTATATTTTAATGTATGCACATTGTTATTGATTTTGACTGTATAGAGGTCAGTTGGGACCGTCCGGGAGAGATGATCAAATGGAGTCTACCCAAGACTTGGGTCAAGAGAGTAGATGCTGGAAATTGTCTGTCAACGATGCACCATGATAGAATTGTCATGGCTGTCAGACAATTTTATATATTTTAAATTTCCTGGTATGATTATTACATTGTTCAGCGAGAAAAACAACAAAACTTTTTGGCACACCAAAGATGAACTAAGTAAAATTAGGGCAGAATTCATAGTAGGGTCAGTTGGGAAGAGATGCTGGGAGAAAAAGAGTCTCCCATGCCAATGGCGATTTTATTGAATAAATTTACTCTATAGTATTTCAAATATTTTTTGTGTAATTTTTGGTAAATATATCTGTTAAAATGAAACATCAATGATTTTCATTTTTGCATAATTTGGGACAATTTAGAGTATGTCTATCTATCTATTTAATACTAAAGACCCTATGTCTGTCAACATGATTTAAGCCTACCATGATTAATAAATAAGATTTAAAAATAGGAGTTATACAGAATGTAGTTTTCAGTCTATATGAGATGAGGTATCAGTACACTATTTATATTATTTGGATTATTCTTCTCATCTTTATCATATTTAAATCTGGGTTATGCGCTCTGGTCTTTTCAGGTGGTTGGAATGTCGAACTGAAACTCACTTGGACTATTTCTAGTTCCACGTGCCATGTTTAATGGATGTCAGTTATCAGTTATCTCCTTTTAATTTAACTTTCTTCAAGCACTATTTTTTTTAATTAAAATATTTTTTAATTAAAGACAGACACAAACAGATCCTGCTTTGCTTGTGAGTAATTATTTATATTTCAGCTTTCTTTAAATTAAAAAAAAAAAAAACAATATCATAAATATTTAAAAAATATTTTGGGGCATATTTAAAAAATGTTTTCAAGTGAATATGATTTAGAAATATTTTTGGCATCTTAAAAAATATTTTTTAAGTTAATCTGAATTAAACAAAACTCATTTTTGCATAATTTGGACGACAATTTATCCATCAGTATGTCTATCTATCTATCTATTTAACTAAAAAAGATGTTGTGCATCCATCCAGTGCATAATGATTTAAGCTAATCTGATTAAGTAAATAAGATTTAAAAAGTATGAAGTTGTTTATACAATGTAATTTTTAATTTAACTTTCTTCAAACAGACAATTTTGTAATTAAAATATTTTTAAGTTAAATACAGACACAAACAGACCACACTTTACTGTTTCGTCCACTTGCTTGTAGAGTAATTATTTTATTTCAGTTGTTTTGTACTTGTAATTATTTACAATGTCTTTAAATAAACAAATTATAAGAAAAAACAATATTATAAATATTTAAAAATAATTTGGGTCATATTTAAAAAAATATTTTCAAGTGAATATGATTTAGAAATATTTTTTTGGCATATCAAAAAAAAGATTTTTAAGTTAATCTGATTTAAAGTTCAAGTTTATCCTGGAAATTCTATTTCTATTTAAACGATCAGCAAATTATGTGATTACAGTTCATTGAATAAACTCCTTGGCACACCAAAAGATGAACTAAGGTAGAATTAGGGCAGAATTTCTTAAAAAGAAAGACCGTCAGATTTTTTGTGTAATTGAAGCCAATGGTGAAATATTGAATAAATTTTAAAATTTCAAGATATTTTTGCGTAATTTTGATAAATATATTGTTAAAATTTATTATTTTCATTTTTGCATAATTTAGACGACAATTTATCCATCGCACCCAGTATGTCTATCTATCTATTTAATACTAAAAGTCTGATTGCGTTCATGTTTGTGTCATGCATCCATAATGATTTAAGCTAATCAGATTAAGTGAATAAGATTTAAAAATATGAGTTGTTTATACAGAATGTATTTTAATTTAACTTTCTTCAAGCACAATTTTTTTAATTAAAATATTTTTTAAGTTAAAGACAGACACAAACAGATCCCACTTTAATATTCTGTCCACTTGCTTGTAGAGTAATTATTTATATTTCAGCTTTCTTTAAATAAACAATATTATAAAAAAAAAACAATATTATAAATATTTAAAAAATATTTTGGGGCATATTTAAAAAAATTTTTTTGGCATATTTAAAAAATGTTTTCAAGTGAATATGATTTAGAAATATTTTTTGGCATATTAAAAAAATATTTTTAAGTCAATCTGATTTAAAGTTTAAGTTTATCCTGGAAATTCTATTCCTATTAAATGGCGGAAACAATCAGTAAAACATTAAACACGAATTTGTAAGCCAGACCAATGATGACACAAAACAATTGAAATATTTAACTGAATCAAAATAAAATTAACTTTCATATCAATGAAACGTCGAAATCAACTTCAATGTTTTATAACCTGAAACAGTCACAAGTAGTCTAGTGTATATGCAAAATTCAGATATAAATAAAATATATCTACAAAGACAGAACAAATAGAATGAAAAGTTTTCCATTTTTGTCTTTTATTATAGTAATTTACTAAGCATAGATTAGATGTGGCACAAGGCTGCATGTATGGAGCACCCAGTGAGTGTTGAACTTACTTTCTTTCTTTTTATGTGCCATGTCCTTTCAGGACATAGATGATCATGGCCCTCCACCTCCTTCTATCCCTTGCAGCTCTCAACAAGATCCTTCCCTCTGCCATCTTCCACAAACCACGTTCTGTCATCCACTTGCTTAAGCCTGCTAGATATGTTATGTGTTGTTTTCCCTTGTCTCTTTTTGCCTCTATTCAACCTGTGTGTATCAGATTCTCCAGGCCCTCTTTCCTCATTATGTGTTCCAGAAACTTCAGTTGCCTCTTCCTCTTCATCTTTGGTGTGCCAAGGAGTTTTGATGTTAAGTATAAGCCTTCTCCTTGTTTGCATCCTCTCTAAGACCTCATCGTTGCTCACACGCTTGGTCCATGATATCCTCAGCATCTTTCTGTAGAACAGCATCTCCGTCGTTGAGTCTCTTCTTCATCTTTAAGGAGACTGTCCAACATTCATTGCTGTAAAGAAGGGCAGTTGTCACGTAACAGCTCAGTATTCTTTTCTTTATTACCAAAGAAATCCTCCTGTCTCACAATACTCTGCTCAGCATTTGGAATGCGTCCTTGGCCATCCCAATACGTTTACAGATCTCAGTGTCGCACTTACCGCCCTCTGTCAAAACGCTTCCCAGGTATCTAAACTTCTGTGTCTGTTTGATTCTAGTGTTCCCGACCTGCCACTTGCATTTTGGGCTCATCCTCTTACTGATGACCATGCTCTCTGTCTTCTTATAGTTCATGCTTAGTCCCTTCTTCTCACTCTCCGTCGCTACCTTCTGTAAGAGATTTTATAATTTCTTTTCCTTGTCTGCTATCCGTATTGTGTCATCTGCGTATCTTGTGTTGTTAAGATTGTGGCCACCAATGCTAAATCCTGGTAGGGTTTCCAATTATCTCAGAATTGCCTTGCTGTATAGGTTGAACAGGTCAGGTGAGAAGACACATCCTTGCTTTATACCCCTTTCTATTTTTGTATATTCACTGAACTCGTTCCCTATGCGCATGCATGCTGTTTGCTACCAGTATAGGTTCTTGATTATTCTGATATCTTTCCCAAACATATCAATGTTGCTGAGCAGTTCCATCAGATTCTTGTGGCATACTTTGGCAAAGGCCTTTGCGTAGTCTATGAAACATAGGTACACGTCCTTAGTTGAAATTGGTATAGTGAGACAAGTTTACTCTTGTCTTTTTTATATATATATATATATATATATATATATATATATGAAGAAAAATATATGGAAAAAACAAACAAAAATCCTTATATGCAATTATGCAGTTTTAATGTTAATATAATGTCAACGTCGGACGTTTCGGTCTAATAAACCATCTTCAGGACATATTCATAAAATATAATTAACATTATCAATTCAACATGACAAAGACGATGGACATAAGAACAAGACTTATCCAAACAGATAACTGAAAGTTTTATAAGATCAGCGTTCTTTTTAAACATGGTCACGTTGTCGTCACGTGGGCGACGCTGTGAAAACGTATTCCTAAAATTTGAGTATTTTGAATGAAAAATGAAAAATGAAAAGAATTCTATTTTGATCTAAAATTTATATGTACGCTAGTCGAGCATTAATCTTGCTAGAAAAGGGGAAATACTAAAGAAGCCAGGTCTAGTATTCACCGTGCGTGAGATGGATATTATGCCTGCTTCATAAGTCCGCTTTCAGTTATCTGTTTGGATAAGTCTTGTTCTTATGTCCATCGTCTTTGTCATGTTGAATTGATAATGTTAATTATATTTTATGAATATGTCCTGAAGATGGTTTATTAGACCGAAACGTCCGACGTTGACATTATATTAACATTAAAACAGCATAATTGTATATAAGGATTTTTGTTTGTTTTTTCCATATATTTTTCTTCATACTGTCGGATCTATATCCATATATTTGCTTACATATATATATATATATAGATATATATATATAGAAAATTTTTAGGTCAAGGGAGAACAAAAGACACTCACTGTGTTACTGGCCTGAAGAACCTGCTGATATATTTTTTAAATGGACTGTGATTGGACGGTTCAAAGGTGACCCGCCCTCCTTTGTAGGGGAAGAGAGAACTGGGACCGGACCTTAGCAGCAGGGATGAATTTTTGCATGAACCCTTATTTAGCTGGTTAGAAATAATTTTTTTTTTTTCTTTTGTAATTGAATCTGATTTGCATTTTTTTTTTTTAACTTTTCGTCATTAATTGAGGCAATAGTGAAAATACTGTTACAGCAGGTTTTATTTTCTTTCATAAAATAAAATTTCGAAAATATATATATATATATATATATATATATATATATATATATATATATATATATATATATATATATATATATAAATTTAATATATTTTCTTTTATACGTTATTTTTTATAGAAGTAAGAAGAAAGTTACACTCAGGCAGTTTTTCCCAAGAGATCTCGTCTTGCGGGGGCGGGGAGGAACGTTGAGGCTTCCCTGACCTTTTAATCTTAAGATGATCATGTCAAGGGTCAATCATTATTTATCCTCCATATATTCACTTCCTATAACCTCCTTTTTCATTCCTATCTAGCACCTCATTAATGATTATAATTTTGACTGTAATGCTCTACATCAAGTGGCTCTTGAGCCTGGTACAGGGGGAATTTAGAAAAAAAAATTCATAATCTTTTTTTGAAACAAAAGTTGTAAAAAATAAATTTGCAACACTCAAATTTAATTAATCTTTGCGCGAGGCATAACTCAGTAAAAATGTGATTTAAGTAGTTTATGCTTAAGCTGCACATTCGTAAAATTTTTAGAAAAATTGGTCATTCAATAATTCATCTGATATAATCAAAGATTTTTGGTATTTAATTTAATTATTATGAATCTGTATACGTTTTCTTAAGTCTCATCACCATATCTATCTCATTTTTTTCATATTTATCTAGTTGAAAACACAAATATATTAAGTGCATCCACTTGTAAAAAAAGATTAAAAATAATGGAAGCTTTAATAATAAAAAAGAAAAAGCCAACTCTTAACAATATTAACTACGAACAAAGCCACAATGTGCTAACCGTATTCGGAAATTAAAAACATCTCTATAAAGCACTGAGGTATACACATAATGCACACACTCAATTAAGCTGAAAAATCAAATCATCCTTGATAATGGCTAAAGGTATAGTCGAAAGCGCTCGGAAATATAAAACATTAGGACAGTTGTTACACACCCTTTGTCCAGAAAAGAAAGCTCTTGTCTGAACACAAGAAAAATTAAATAAAAAACTTAATTGTAGTAGCTTGTCTGTTGTTTTTAAGGAAACATGCATAAAGGAAGGATTACTGCCTAAATATACAACTATCTATATATATATATACATATATCAGTCTGTTTATCTCTCTATATTTAACTATCTATCTATCTATCTCAGTCTATTCACAGCTATCAATATATCTGTCTATTTCAGATTGTTCATATCTATGTCAGTCTTTTATATCTATCTAGGAGACAGTTAAGGCCTATATCAGTCTCTTTTTATATTATCCCCCTATCTGTCACTGTTTAATTCTATCTATATATACTTTTCATAACAATGCGAGCCTTTATATCTATCTATGTATCAGTTTTTCTCTCTCTTTCTCTCTCCTTATCTATCTATCTATCTATCTTTTCTTATCCATTTCACTATATATCTATATCAGTCTGCTTATCTCTATATATTTATCTATTTCAGTGTGTTCATATCTGTGTCAGGCTTTTTCTATCTATCTATCTATCTATCTATCTATCTATCTATGACTCTGTTCATACCTAGTAGTCTTTTTTGTATCTCTCTGTCTCTTTTTAGTTCTCCTACTCTCTATATCTCTCTCTATGGATCTATCTATCTGTATACCTATCAGTCTGTTTCTATCTATCTATCTATCTATCTATCTATCTATCTATCTATCTATCTATCTATCTATCTCAGACTGTCCATATCTATTTATTTCAATCTTTTCTTATCTATCTAAGTTTCATCACAATTTCTATCTCAGTTTTTCATATCTATCTATTTATTTAACTATATATCTATACCAGTCTGTTTATTTCTATATAATTATCTATTTCAGTGTGCTATCTGTGTCAGACTTATTATATCTATCTATCTATCTATCTATCTATCTATCTATCTATCTATCTATCTATCTATCTATCTGAGTCTGTTCATACCAAGTAGTCTTTTTGCATCTCTCTGTCTCTTTTTAGTTCTCTTACTCTCTATCTCTCTCTCTATCTATCCATATATCTATCAGTCTGTTTCTCTGTTTCTCTGTCTCTGTCTGTCTGTCTGTCTGTCTGTCTGTCTCTCTCTCTCTGTCTCTCTCTCTCTCTATCTATCTATCTATCTATCTCAGACTGTTCATATCTATTTATCTCAATCTTTTCTTATCTAAGTTCCATCATTATTTTTATCTCAGTTGTTCATATCTATCTATCTAACTATATATCTATATCAGTCTGTTTATCTGTCAGTATTTACTTATCTATCTATTTCAGTATGTTCATATTCATGTCAGTCTTTATCTATCTATCTATCTATCTATCTCAGTCTGTTCATATCAATGTCAATCTTTTTTTAAATAATTTATATTTAAGCTGAAAATATGTAAATTATTAAAAGAAAATGAATTATAGACATTAAATTAATCTCAAGATTTTCATTCATTTGCCTGAAATAATTTTTAGTTGATATTTAATTTACTTATCATTCAACAAAATTCTAAACGATCCATTTAATGCTTGTAACTTTTGATAATTTATTTTCAAATTTGTTAATTGCTATTTTAAAATGACAAACACTTTATTATTCAGTTGAATTTCCATTTCATTTAACTTATTTTTTTTTACTATTTTCTTTGGCAAGTATAGAAAATGTGTGAATGCAGGATTTTCTTGCTTTATCGTGGTATGAGTTCAAGGAAGTTGTTTTAATTTACAAAATATCCAATTAAAATTATAGTTTTAAAAAACACCAGGTTGATCAAATTATGTCCTCAAATATTACTTTGCCTCTTCACATCTGTCTAGCTAGCTATCTCATTCTATTCATATCTATCTATCTAGCTAGCTATCTATTTCAGTCTCTTCACATCTATCTATCTATCTCAGACTGTTCATATCTATCTTATCTATCTATCTATCTATCTATCTATCTATCTATCTATCTATCTATCTATCTATTACAGTCTCTTCATTATCTATGTATATATCTATGTGTCTTTCTATTTATTTCAGTCTCTTCAAATTTATCTATCTCAGTCTGTTCATATCTATGTCAGTCTATAACAATCTACTCCTCTCAGACTGTTCATATCTATCTATCTATCTATCTATCTATCTATCTATCTATCTATCTATCTATCTATCACGATCTCTTCATTATCTATCTATCTATCTATCTATCTATCACGATCTCTTCATTATCTATCTATCTATCTATCTATCTATCTATCTATCTATCTATCTATCTATCTATCTATCTATCTATCTATCACAGTCTCTTCATTATCTATCTATCTATCTATACATCTATCCATCTATCTTTACATCAGTCTATAACTATCTATCTATCTCAGACTATTTATATCTATGTTAGTCTATATCTATCTATCTATCTATATGTGTCTCTTCATTGTCTATCTATCTTGGTTTCTTCATATTTAACTGTGTATGTATTTCAGTCTCTATCTATCTATCTCAGTCTATTCATATCTATGCCAGTCTATAACTATCTATTCCTTTCAGACTGTTCATATCTATCTATCTATCTATCTATCTATCTATCTATCTATTTATCTATCTATCTCAGTCTACTAATTAACAATTTGGAAATGACATATATCAGAATATACTTTGACGAACAACTCTCTTCAGTTTATATCTATAAATATTTTATGAAATAAAGTCAAAACAAAAAAAAGGTTTGATTCCACTGAGGTTGAGAGTTTCAATTTATAAGAGGCAAAGTGATATTTTCTTGCTTTATAGTTGTACGAGTTCAAAGAGGTTGTTTTGATTTACCAAATATCCAAGTGAAATTACAGTTTTAAAAACAACAGGTCCAACAAATTATCTCCCTAAATATTACATTACCTGTTATAAATTGTAGCTGTCAACCTCATTGTTTCAATCTGCAATCAAACTCTTTTGCATTGACTTTATTTAATAAAATATTTATGGATATAATCTGAAGAGAGTTGTTGGTTAAGGTTTATTTTGAAATATATCATTTCAAAATTGTAAATTAGATATGAGTAGACTGAGATTGATAGAGAGATATGAAGTGGCCAAAATTAGATAGATAGATAGATAGATAGATAGATAGAAATGCAGATGTGAATAGACTGAGAGTGATAGATGTGAACAGACAGATATAGATATATAGATACATGTAAATAAACTAAGATAGATAGATAGATAGATAGATATAGACTGAAATAGATGCGAAGAGACTGAAATAGATCTGAAGAGATTGAAAGTGATAGAAGGATGTGAAGTGACTGAGATAGATAGATATGAACAGATGAGATAGATATAGAGATAGATAGATAATTGTGAAGAGACTGAGATAGATAGATAGATAGATAGATAGATAGATAGATAGATAGATAGATAGATAGATAGATAGAAACAGACTGATAGGTATACAGATAGATAGCTTCATAGAGAGAAATAGAGAATAGTAGGAGAACTAAAAAGAGACAGAGAGATGCAAAAAGACTACAAGAAAAGATTGAAATGGATAGATAGGCTTAAATAGATTGACATAGATATGAGCAGACAGATAGTCAGATAGATGGATAGATAGATATAAGCAGACGGACAAAGATATGAACAAACTGAGGTAGATAGATTGATGTGATGTGATTAGACTGATATATATTCTTATGACCCACAGCAATCTTTATTTATCTGAAATAAAAATAATAAATATCAATTCCTATCGTATTATATGCATTTATTTACAATATGATGAGCAACATTTGGGTTGCATAATAAAATCTGATACCCCCACCTCCAAATCAGGTATCGTAAATATTTCTAACCTAAACAGACATTATGAACTGATAATGACATTGTATATTCATCCTTTATCGATAAGTATATCCTGAATGTTTTATAAGCATCAATTGTTTAATACAAATTTTATTGTGGAAACACTGGCCTGCCTAATAAAATCTGACACCATGTCATCGAAACACACACTGAAATTGAAATGAGGAAAGACAGAAAGAAGAATAAAAAAAATCAATTTTGCCTCATTTAGACTAAAAAAAAAAAAAAATCAATCGTCATAATGTATGTGGTGTGGGTGGGAACAAGGATTATGTTAATACATGTGTGTGTGTGTGTGCATCGTTCAATATCCGTTTGTACCTCTTACTCTCTCTCTCTTTCCCCCGGCATATGTGTGTGTGTGTGTGTGTGTGTGGACATAAAATCTTTGTGTATTTTTATCAATAAGTATACTTCAGATTGTCCAAAGACTTAATGTCTACAATTTACAATGTTGTACATATGTGCGTGTGTGGGGTGGTGAGGTGCATGTGTGTATGCATGCAAGTGTGGGGGTGTGTGTGTATGTGTGCGCACATGTGTGCACATTAGGGACCTGGGATTCAGAAATGGAGAGATAATCCCCGAGATGAGTGCAACGCCATTGAGCAATGGTTATTAAGCTGGAATTTTTGCAAAGCAATAAAATATTTAGGGAGACGATTGGGTTGACCTGTCCGTATTTAAAACTGTAATTCCACTATCTCAGTCTCTTCACAACTATTTCTCTCTCTCTCTCTTTTTTTCCCTATCTATCTATATATTCATCTATCTATCTATCTCATTCTGTTTCTATCTATCTATCTATCTATCTATCTATCTATCTTTCGCAGTCTCTTCACAACTATCTTTCTTTCTTTCCTTATCTATCTATTGATCGATTTCATTTTGTTTCTGTCTATCAATCTATTAATCTATCTATATATCTATTGCAGTCTCTTCACAACTATCTCTCCCTCTTTCCTTATCTATCTATCTATCTATCTATCTATCTTCTTTGTCTATCAATCTTTTAATCTTATCTATATATCGATTTCATTTTGTTTCTGTCTATCAATCTATTAATCTATCTATATATCTATTGCAGTCTCTTCACAACTATCTCTCCCTCTTTCCTTATCTATCTATCTATCTATCTATCTCACTCTCTTCACAACTATCTCTCACTCTTTCCCTATCTATCTATCTATCTATCTATCTATCTATCTATCTATCTATCTATCTATCTCAGCTTATTCATTATCTATCTATCTATCTATCTATCTATCTCATTCTGTTTCACATTCTTCACAGCCTTTTGTTATCTATCTATCTATCAATCTATATATTTATCCATCTTTGTCTCATCATCCCATTTATCAATCTGTCTCAGTTTTTCATATCTATCTATCTATCTATCTATCTACACAAGCACACCCACACATCCACATATATATATATATACATACAGGGTGTGATGAATAAATTGTCAACGAAATGAGACAAAAGTGAAAATAACACTGACATCTCATTTTAACAGATATATGTCTTGAAATACTAAACAGTAAATTTATTCAATAAAGCAGATGACTTTGGAATCTCCTGCAACTCTTCTGGATAGATTTCTTGTTTAAGTTGCTGAATGCTGCCATAATCCTTGCCTTCAGTTCATCTTTGGTGTTACAAGAAGTTTTGTTGGTCTCTTGCACAACTGTGTTCCACACATAATAATCAAGGGGGTTGCAGTCTGGGGAGTTAGGTGATCAGATGTAAGGGGTGATGTGGTTGCAGAAATTGTCTGACAGCCATGACTTAGTTCACCTGCTTGTGTGGCATGTTGGAGAGTCCTGTTGCCAGACATAGGTTCTTAAAGCAGCCACCCTCTTGACCCAAGGCAGCACTACATCCTACAGGTAAATAATGTAAGTTTCTGTGCTGAGTTTGAGGCAGTCACCAACAAATTCTGAAGTTCTTTTCTTATAAGAATGATCAGAAGGAGTTTTCAGAGCTGCTGTACCTTTGTAATCCCTATTAGACTCATCCAACACTCTCTGAATCCTTTGATTGTCCTCAGATTGACATCCAAACACTCTGAAATGTTTGTACAGGAGCATTTAGCATGAAGGCCAAGCAGTACAGTATGCAGTGACCCTATTATACTACGTAGTCGACAAAATCAAAAACAAATTTAAAATTCACAGCCTGTATATATATATATATATATATATATATATATATATATTATAATCATTTCCAGAAAATTTCGATGTTTCACAACTATCAAGAACTGTTTTTTGAATAAAAATAATTGCTAAGAACACCAGATTATAAATTTTACTGTTCTTTTTATTATTTTTTATATATATATATATATATATATATATATATATATATATATATATATATATATATATATAATTTTATTATATCTGTATTTCAGTCTGTTTATCTCTCTCTCTCTCTTTCTATCTGTCTATCTAGCTATTTCAGTCACATTATATTTATGTCAGTGTTTTATATTCTATCTATCTATCTATTCCACTCTATTCATTATCTATCTATCTATCTATCTATCTATCTATCTATCTATCTATCTATGCCTGTCTATCTATCTCATCTGTTCATATCTATCTACCTATTTATCTATTTCAGTCTGTTTCTCTCTCTTTCTCTCTCTATCGATCTATTTATTTCAGCCTATTCATATCTATGTCAGTCTTTTATATCTATCTATCTATCTATCTATCTATCTATCTATCTATCTATCTCAGTCTATTTACATGTATCTACATATCTATTTCTGTCTATTTATTTATCACTCTATCTATTCATATTTATCTATCTATCTATCTATCTATCTATCTATCTATCTATCTATCAGTCTATTCATCTATCTATCTATCTCAGTCTCTTCAATTATCTATCTATCTATCTATCTATCTATCTATCTCATCTGTTCATATCTATCTATCTATCTATCTCAGTCACTTCACATCCTTCTATCACTTTCAATCTCTTCAGATCTATTTCAGTCTGTTCGCATCTATTTCAGTCTATATCTATCTATCTATATCTATCTATCTATCTATCTATCTATCTTAGTTTATTTACATGTATCTATATATCTATTTCTGTCTGTTCACATCTATCACTCTCAGTCTATTCACATCTGCATTTCTATCTATCTATCTATCTATCTATCTATCTATCTATCTATCTATCTATCTATCTAATTTTGGCCACTTCATATCTCTCTATCAATCTCTGTCTACTCATATCTAATTTACAATTTTGAAATGATATATTTCAGAATAAACCTTAACCAACAACTCTCTTCAGATTATATGCATAAATATTTTATTAAATAAAGTCAATGCAAAAGAGTTTGATTGCAGATTGAAACAATGAGGTTGGCAGCTACAATTTATAACAGGTAATGTAATATTTAGGGAGATAATTTGTTGGACCTGGTGTTTTTAAAACTGTAATTTCACTTGGATATTTTGTAAATCAAAACAACCTCTTTGAACTCGTACAACTATAAAGCAAGAAAATATCACTTTGCCTCTTATAAATTGAAACTGTCAACCTCAGTGGAATCAAACCTTTTTTTTGTTTTGACTTTATTTCATAAAATATTTATAGATATAAACTAAAGAGAGTTGTTGGTCAAGGTAGATTCGTAAATATGTCATTTCCAAATTGTTAATTAGTAGACTGAGATAGATAGATAGATAGATAGATAGATAGATAGATAGATAGATAGATAGATAGATAGATATAAACAGTCTGAAAGGAATAGATAGTTATAGACTGACATAGATATGAATAGACTGAGATAGATATGAAAATACATACAAGTTAAATATGAAGAAACCAGATAGATAGACAATGAAAGAAACATATAGACAGATAAATATCTAACATAGATATAAATAGTCTGAGATAGATAGATAGTTATTGATAGTAGATGAATTAGATAGATAGATAATTGTGATGATATTTAGATAGGATAGATAGATAGATTGATGAAGATAATGAAATTTTTTGATAGATAGATAGATAGATGGATAGATGGATAGATAGATGATAGAGAGAGAGATAGATAGATAGATAGATAGATGTTCTGAACATCTGAAACTTGCTTGTTATAGACTAGGTATGTAAACATTGAGATAGATTGTTTCTCTTTTCCAAATATTTGAAAAGACACATGAGTATCATATTCTGAAGAGACTCCTTAAATAGATAGATAGATAGATGATGGATAGAAGATAGATAGATGAATGAAGAGACTGATAGATGGATGGATAGATAGATAGATAGATGGATGGATGGATATAAGACTGTAATAGATGGATGGATGGATGGATGGATAGATAGATTTTGACTGTGATAGATAGATAGATAGATAGATAGATAGATGAGGATAGATAGATAGATAATGATCATTGATGGATAGATAGATAGATAGATAGATAGATAGATAGATAGATCCAGATATGAACAGTCGGAAAGGAATAGATAGTTTACACTGACATAGATATGTCCTGAGATAGATAGATATCTAAAATATATAGACAGTTAGATATGAAGAAACCAAGCTAAATATCTTCTTTTTCATTGTCATACTTATTTTTTTTTAAACT